>CM053030.1:101085204-101300028 GCA_028564925.1 Lithobates sylvaticus | reverse complement strand
CAGTAGCTGTTTACCCATCTGGACTCTAGAGCACTAGTGCTGGGACACCCAAACCCCCTTTTTATTATGCTTTTCCACACATGTGCTCCAGTGGATACTAGAGGGGGGTCTCCATCAGACAAACTTCTACCAAAAAGCTAGTAAGTTTAGCACCTTTACAAAGTGACTACATTCATGTTGTTGGCATTTGTAACTGGCCAAACAAAAATATTGTCCCTCACTTTCAAGCAATGTTTGTCGTTTCCTATTTCTGCCCTCAATAGATTGTGTTGCTAAATCTTCCTTTTGTACATTCTCATAGAGGAAACCCCAAAACCAACACCTCCCAAAAAAGGGGAAAGAGCAGAAGCAGAGGAGGAGGAGGAGGAAGGAGAGATCATCGAACTTGGAGAACTTGTCACCACAACAGGTGAGTGTGGGAGAACACAGCTACTGGTAAGCTAATCAATGTATGGCTGCCTCATTTCCAACACCCGATTTTTGTTTGTTTGTGGTTTTTAGGTGACGTGGATGTTGTGGAAGAAAAATCGCACTTTACCACAGAGAGTGCCCACGTACTCATCGGGGAGATAATGGTCTGCAATAGAGATCTAGATTACATAAAGCAAAACATCAATGATGTTCAACAAAAATTGAAGAACATCATTGATGTTTTAGGAAAAATATGAAAACGCACAAAGTAATTAACACACATTTGTGCCTGCTTCTGAACACATTTGCAACTTAAGAACTGTGTGAAATTTGGAACATGCACACATTGTGTCCACATGTGCTAGCTCCCATCATGGTGGATGAATGAAAACGTTTTTTGGGGGGTGCAACCACTTTCCTTAGGAAAAAAGGAAAGCACATTGTGACATTCTGAAATTACCAAGCAAGCTAAAGAACACAAATAAATAGGAAATGGAAAGTATGGAGGCAGCCCCTTGCACTACATGCTTTGCAGAATTCATCCCTAAAGATGCCCACTATAAAGAGGTAGGTATATAGTGTGTATTGACCTTGGGAAAGCCAGCAGATAGAGGATTGGTACCATCTGACAGAGCAGTTGGGGGAGGGGGTTCCTAATGAGTTTGCCCCCCCCCCCACAAAAAAAAAAAAAGGGCTCTACATGAAGTAAACCACACAGCAAACATTTGTGCATGTTTTAGGGGGTGTTTGGGGGCAAACAATACTATGCAGCAGACAAAAGACATTGCTTAAGTGACTAGGCCATAGGTGTCTATTGGGGCAGAAGAGCATGCTGGGGAGGTAAGTGAAGGGAAAAATGCATGAAGGAGAAAAGGGGCACAGCATATTAGAGCATATTGTAATCATGGTAATTAGGGAAGGAGGTCAAAAATAGAAGACATTAGCAAACAGAGCATACATAGAAGGGAATAGTAATGTTACCTTAATATAGTCCTCCTGCAGGACCTCGATGATGGCAGAACAGGTCTCTGGAATAATGATTCCCAGGGCCTGGGGAGAGATACCTGAAGAGAACTTCAAATCCTGAAGACTTCTCCCTGTCGCCAAGTACCTCAACGTGGCAACAAGCCTCTGCTCCGGAGTAATGGCTTGTCTCATGCAGGTATCCTGCCGGCTGATAAAGGGGGTCAGCAAAGCCAAAAGACGGTGAAAATCGGGGTCCGTCATTCGGAGAAAGTTCCTGAAATCATCAGGATTATTCTCCCGGATCTCACGAAGCAAAGGCATGTGCGAGAATTGGTCACGCTGAAGCAACCAATTCTTGGTCCACATACTCCTCGTCACTCTGTTCATGGACGGGTCTTGGGTCAAAGCTAAAAGCCCGACACCAATTCCGCGTACAGCACGAACTCGGCGACGAGTACGCACGGGAAACATCGCTCACAAGGTCACAAAAGGTCGGCTGGTCAGAACGGACAAACAGAAAGCACCGATAAACAGCAAGGCCTGAAAGAACGAAATGAATACCAGAAACGAGCAGAAAAATAAGCAGTGCAAATCAAAGCGTCCTATATCAAGATATAGGCCGTAATGACCAACAAATGCGAACTGACTACACGCACTATAAAAAACAGATACGCACGACAAGCACAAACTATAGAGCAGTAACGATCTGAGTCAGAAAACTGAGAAGCGCGAATCTTAAGTCACTAAACTTCGACTAACTCGCGATAAACACGGGATCAGCAGAAGGAGCCCAACGGGTGCCTGACGTGGTGCTGAACTTCCCTTTTCTAATCTCGTGGAAGACGACTTACGTCACGACGTTCTTGCAGACCGGATATTCCGACAACGTAGTCCGACCGTGTGTACGCAACACCAACATCGGACAAAGTACGACGGACAGGATCCGACCGACCTGGTCCGCGGATAATCCGACCGTGTGTATGGGGCTTTAGTATGTTTGATTTCAGCTCAGCAAAACTAACCTCTGCTGTAATCCTTCATCTATCTTGAGAACTCTTTACTGTTCTCCAGTACTTTCCTTCTCTGTTTCCTCTTGTTTACCACTCCCCATTTCTCCTACATTTGCTTGCCATTACCACTTCTTCTGCACCGCCCTGTAGTCACTACTTCTTTATTGCTGCCTCAAAATATTCACTTTTACACTGCTATCCACCCCCTATGACTTCTTTTCCATTGCTCTTTTGTCAGTTCTCCTGCTGTCACCACTTCTTCATTACTGTACTGACAACAATACTTTTTTTTTTTTCACAATCAAAGTTTATTGTATTCAAAAACAGCATACAATTGACTTATAACATAACAGTAATATAAGCACATTCCATACAATGTCAGCGAACAATTTATCATTGCACAAGTTGCTGAGGAAAAATAATGTATAAAACAGTAATCGTAAGTAGATTGATTGGATGGTAGGTAGGAGGGAGAAGAATAGGGTAGGTAAAGGGGTGGAGGGAGGGAAAGGGGAAAAAAAAAGGGGTGGGGGGAACGAGGGTAAGAAAAAAGCCATATAATACTAAATTAAGTTTGACATAATAGGTTAGAATATACAATTCAGTAGATGAATGCAATATATTGGGACCAGTAGTAAATGAGAGAGTATACATACTATAGTGTTATAACCTTTATCTGTTAAGACCCAGTGTTTATTGGGTTGGAATGATTGTTGTTTTAAATTCATCCGATAACGTGAACAGATACCAGGGTTGCCACATCTTGTTGAAGTTTAAGTTATTTTCTATTTTCATAGCTAAGATTTCTTCCATTTTATAGGTAAATTGAACTTTGTCGAACCAATTCTTGACTCCTGGAGTTTGGGTTGATTTCCAATGCAAGGGGATCATGCATTTAACTGCATTTAGGTGCCTAGTGATGGACTTTTTATATTTACTCAATGTATACGAGTTAATATGGATCAGGCAAGCTGCAGCATCTAAATTTATTTTGGTCTCAGTGATGTTTTTTATCCAGAATATAATTTTCCTCCAGTATTCCTGAATCGGGGGACATGCCCACCAAATATGTATAAACGAGCCTATCTCGGTGCCACATCTCCAGCAGGTATCCGAGGTTGGAGGGAACCATCTCCTGGCTTTTTGCGGTGTCACATACCATTGAGTTAATATTTTATAGGATATTTCTTGAGTCTTCATGCTTAGTGAACAACATTTATGAGCTAGGATACATGCTTTTTCCCATTGAGCTTCGTTAATTTTGATCCCCAGTTCTAGTTCCCATTTTTCTTTATGATTGTTGTTGTCTATGAGGGTTGATTGGGTCAACCAGGTATAAGCCAGGGAGGTAGTTTTAAGAACTGGGGATCTTTTGTAGCAAATATGTTCTAGGGGAGTCATAGGTAAGCAGTATGAAGCTCTATGTTTACTGTTCACTAGGAAGTTTTTTAGTTGCATGTAAAACCATTGGCCAGGAAATTATTCCCCGTATTCTTCTTGAAATGATTCTAAGGTTTTAAGTTTGTTTCTAGTCAAGCAATGATAGGCCAAGAATATTGAGCTGTGTTTAGGTCTCGGGAGGCTTCTCTGATTTAGTCCAGGTGTAAAGTCTGGGTTGCCTGCAATTGGTGTTAATGGGCCAGGTATTGAGGCTATTTTGTGTGTTGAGGCAATTTTGTGTAAAGTGTCTATTGTGGTAGAAATCAGGGGGTGTTTCATGTTTCTGAGTGATTTAGCTTGAATCGTCCAAGGATAGTATAGTAGCTGTTGTTTATTGTAGGAGGGTTCTAGTTGTAGATGAAAAACAAACAACCACCGCTCCAAGACTCTCCTTACAAGCGAATGCTCCTGCTCCTGTGTGGGAGCCCCAGGTGCTGGCTAATAGCACAATGATTAGAAATCAAAAGGAAGAACTCCGGACAGCCGCACACCGGGAAAATAAAATCCAAAGGGTTTATTTAAAAGCAAAAAGACACTACAATCCAAACACGGCAAAAAGGGGGGTACAGAGCTGACGCGTTTCGCACTGTATTTCAGTGCTTACTCATAGCTATGAGTAAGCACTGAAATACAGTGCGAAACGCGTCAGCTCTGTACCCCCCTTTTTGCCGTGTTTGGACTGTAGTGTCTTTTTGCTTTTAAATAAACCCTTTGGATTTTAATTTTCCCGGTGTGCGGCTGTCCGGAGTTCTTCCTTTTGATTTCTAATCAGGGTTCTAGTTGTACACAGTCTTTATTGTCCCCATGGCAATGCCAATCTATCAATCTGGTGATATGGGTTGCAATGTAGTATTTTTTAAAATCGGGGAGTTCTATGCCACCTTTGTTTTTGGAGGAGGTAAGTAATCGATAGTTTAATCTAGGCTTTTTCCCTGCCCATATAAATTGTCTTTGTATTTCTTTAAGTTTGGTAAAGAATGTATTGGGAACAAATATTGGTAAGGTGTTGAAGATATACAATAGCCTGGGGAGGATTGTAATTTTCAGTATAGAGTCTCTACCAAACCAGGAAAATAGTTTTGTGTTCCAATTTTTAAGATCTTTTGTTATTGAGTGTAGTAAGGGTTTATAATTGGCTTCGTAGATAGAGTCGATGTTTGTAGTGAGGTTAACCCCTAAATATTTGAGATTTTTTTTTTTTAAATTCGAAATAAATCCAAATGTCTTAAATATTTTGTGGAGGTTAGGAATTGAGATGTGTGGTTGTGAGAGAAAAAATAGGAGGTTGTCTGCATAGGCTGCTATTTTGTATTCTTTTTTATTTTTTGGAATCCATGGATGTCTGTGTTTAGGTTAATGCTTCTAATAAGTGGTTCTAGTGTAAGTATGAAGAGGAGTGGTGACAAAGGGCATCCTTGACGGGTGCCGTTGTGGATATTGATGGGTTCTGATAGGGTATTGTTTACTTTAATTTTAGCTTGGGTTGTTGGTATAAGGCTCCTATCCAATTTAGCATATTATTTCCTAGGCCGATGTGTGAACAGGTGGTGAACATGTATTCCCAAGAGACACTATCGAAGGACTTTTCTGCATCTGAAGAGAGCAGAAGGCCTTCGATATTGGAGCTACTAGCATAGTGGATTCAATTTAATGCTTTGGTTGTATTATCCCTGGCTTCCCTACCAGGCATAAAGCCGACTTGCTCTGGGCCAATGATTTTAGACAAGAGGGGTTTTAACCGGTTTGCGAGGATTTTAGTAAGGATTTTTAAGTCTACGTTAAGTAGGGAAATAGGTCTGAAGTTGGCACAGTCTGTGGGGTCTTTGTCTGGTTTGGGGACAACTGCAATGTAAGCCATTAATAAGGAGTCAGAGTTTTGTTCATGTTTTGCTAGGTAGTTATATACTGACATGAGGTGGTTAGAGATTAGGTGTGTAAATGTTTTGTAATATTGGGATGTGAAACCATCCGGTCCAGGGCTCTTTCCAGGTATTAGTTGTTTAATTACATCTTGCAGTTCTGCAATAGTGATGGGTTCTTCTACCTTATTGATATCATTTGATTCTAGGGTCGATAATCTACTATTTTGTAGGAATTCTCTGATTGTTTCTTCTTTTTAACCTGTGATATGAGAAGGTTTGTGTTGTGTTTTTAAGTCATATAGGGCTGTATAGAACGTATGGAATAGTTTGGCTATTTTTCCTGATTTATGTTCTAAGATGCCTTGTTTGTTCCTTATAGCATGTATATGTCCCCCTAAATTTGCATCTTTTAGTGCTCTAGCTAAGTATTTCCCACTCTTATCTCCATGTTCATAGAAGATATTCTTTTGGAAAAAGAGAGTTCTTCTGGTTTTAAGGTCTAATATCTGTTTAAGATCTTGTCTACATTTTGAAAGTTCTTCTTCTAATTTGAAGGTGAGGGATTGTTTATGTTGACTTTCGAGGCTGGCTATTTTGTTGGATAGATTAATGATTTCTCTTTCTCTTTCCTTTTTTCTTCTAGCTCCCCACTTTATAAATTCACCTCTGATTACACTCTTGTGTGCTTCCAATTGTTTAGGGGGTTGGTGTCTGATTCTAGGTTGGTTTCAAAGTAATTTTTAATGGATTCACGTACGTCATCTTGTATGGTTTGGTCAGTTAATAAAGCTGAGTTGAGTCTCCAGTTGAAAGTAGTAGATTTGGGAGAATTTAGTTTAAGAGTGATGGCGTTAGGGGCGTAGTCTGATATGGATATTATTCCAATTTCTGCTTTAGTCAGGTTAGTCAAATTTCTTTGGGAGATGAAGATTAGGTCTATTCTGGAGTATCTTTTGTGTGGGGAGGAATAGAAAGTGTAATCTTTGTCAGAGGGGTGTGTTGATCTCCAAGAATCTACTAAAGATAGGGATTGTAGTAAGTTCTTAATACACTTCAGTATTTTGTATGGAACATGAGTGCGGCCTGAGGATGTGTCTTGTTGGTTCAGGGGGACATTAAAGTCCCCTCCTAGAATAATGCATCCTTCTGCGAACCATTTAAGTTCATCTATTATTTTGTGACAAAATGTGATATGCGCTTTATTTGGAAAGTACACGTTAGCTAAAGTAACAGGATTTCCATCCCAGGTGCCTTTAAGAAAAATATAGCGACCTTCTGGGTCTATGAGCTGTTTCACAGGTGCAAAGGGGGAATGCTTGCTAAGCAATAAAGTGACTCCTTTAGTTTTGGCAATGGGATTAGTGGCGTGATAAGCTTTTGTAAAGTGGCCATCTATAATTTTGGGAATATTATTAGTTTTGAAGTGTGTTTCTTGTAAATAAACTATATCAGGGTTCGCTTTTTTTAGTTCCCTCAAGACCTTTGCTCTTTTTTCAGGTATATTAAGACCGTTTATATTGTGTGAAATAACATTCGGGGCTTTCCCTAGGAGAGAGTAGGCCATGCCAGGTGAAAGGTGGCGAAAAAAAAAACAATACTTTGCTGTCCTGCTGCCATAACTTTTTCAGTCCCCAATCTCTTCTGAGTTCAACACACACCTTTATTTCCCCACTTGTCCTGAGGTTCCACTCTTTACATACCACACAGCTTGTACCACAACATCCCAGTAGCCTTCAGAGTGTTACAAAGAGAGCTACAAATAAAAATTGCTGCAGTGTGAAATGTGTGCTGCTGGAAATGAGGAGGTGCTTGCTTGGTAAACTGTGTACTTTTTGCATGAAATTGGAGAAAAATGTGTGATTCGATAACTATGTAGTTTGATTTTTCTTTTACTTCACTGCCAGCGACAGGGTTTATTCTGAGGAGCGGCTTGGTGTTTCTCTGGTCCTTTGATATGTACTCAATGAAAAAGTAAAGGTAGGAGTGTTTAACCTCCCTGGCGTTATGATTATGTCAGATTTTTGATGCTGAAAGTGTTACATTGTTTGGAAATGGAAATTTGGCGTTTTATATTGTAGGCCTGTAATTCTTAGGAATAACACACTTAAATCTGTCCAAACAAGTAGACATCCCAGGTTTAATAAAGTTTGAAACACAAAATCATGAATTATAATATAATAAATAACTATAAATAATTATAACAAATAATAATATAATAATAATAAAATGTATTCAATAATGTAATCAAATCGAAAAACACCAAAAATTTGCTCAGTTGCAGAATTGTCGCTGTCGTCACTTTCAGTGTTTGATGACTAATATCCCCACAAATCACTATCGCTCAATTCTGCAAGTGTTCTAATTTATTATTGCTGATTTCTAGCTGGTCTAAGACTGCTTTTGATGTAAAGGGACACTTTTTGGCTGCTGAAAAACATCATAAAGACACTGAAAGTGCCATTATGGCTGGAACAATAATGGCAGCTGGACAGGGGGGATTGCTGCAGATCCCCATACCGGGCTGTGGCGGTCTTCCAGACTTCATTGGTGTGCACATTTGTGTTCAGGCTTTTGACAAGTTTTGGCCTGTTCATTCAAACTACCAACTAATTAAACATGGACGTGCAATGCTAGTTATGAATCATACTAAGATGCTCTTATTTGCAGTCATAGCACTGCTACCCCATGTTAATGTGCCCTTTGGTAACTGCATGGCTCACAGAAACAAATAATTACCCTTCAAATTGCAAAAACATACCAGACAAACAAACCTATTCATATCTATCCAATGAAAAAAAATGCTTGGTGGACAATAACATCACTAGTAAAGGCAACCAACCAACAACCTATTTATATGGATCAATAAAGGGATCATGATTCCGATTTATAGATCTATTTCTACAACAAAAACATTCCACAAAGCACATACATACCAAATTCCTTTATACTATTTAATACTCTGTGACTGTCTTCATGGGCAAAAACACAGCATTAACTAAAATAATAACATTTCTTACATTTAATTGATTGTGGTGACATTCATAACAAAATTAAAATAATCTACCTAAATCAACTCTCGCTCTTGTTAAAGTTTTAAAAAACTGATATTTTCATTTTAATTTTTGACAAGAGAATACAGCTTGCGACAGATGACATCGTAATTTTCATATCACTCAGCATTCATAAAACATTGCTAATATGATTTCTACCTTCCCTTTGTTCTCAATTAAATTAAATGTTTCACTACAATTAATGCTTTCTTACACTTTGGTTTTTCATTAAAGTTTCCTCTCTCCTCTGTTTAAACATGTCTCATATCCTTTTTCCTGAGAATTTCCAACTGCTCCAGCAAATGTTTCATTATGCCTGCCAGCCATAAATATAATTGTGAACCAATATCATTTTAATTGTTTCACTTAAAACTTGTTTTAAATGATTCAACAGTCATCATGAAAGATAAGTGCTCTTGTAGCCTGCAGGCTTCCGAGGCATAATAGCAAGAGGCGATGTAACAGAATATCGAAATAATGAAACCATATGCACAAGATAATGACAAAGCACTTGTATTGCCGCTAAGATGAATTAAAAAAAAAACTGTAGATCTTCTCTGGTCTAAAACATCACATCCATTTCCATCCCCAGCATCATTGCAATGATTAGACATCCCAAAACAAATTGATGGAGCAAGACAGAGTGCAGGGGAAAAAAAACGCCAACGCCACGCTTAGATTTACAATATGGCCATAATAATTGCCTTGGTTTCTATAGCCGTAGATTGTAAATAATGGATCTAACGAGCTTTACAAATGCTCTTGTTAATAACCAAAAAAGATGGTGTTTTCTCATTGGAGGAGGACGTATAAATTAGAGTTAATTACAGGAGATAATTGCAGCAACCAGCTTTTGTGCATGTTGTGTACGCCTGATGAATGCATTGAACCAATGCCTCTTTGTGTCTTTAAATTTAATAAGCAAACAGCTTTTTTATGTTTGCAGTTTACTGGCATTTCCTGGGTCTGGCAGGAGAAATATGCGTTGGGAGGGCTTGCTAATGGCTGAACATAATCACATTAATTAAAATATAACAGCCATTAAAAGATTTGTAATATGAAATTAGGGCATGTTGTGAACAGAGAGTATTGGGCTTAGAGTGCATATTACAGCCATTACTCTGTGCTCACTGCACAGCATTTAGCAAGCTTGTGTGTCATAAATGCAATGTATTAGCAATGTTTTCCTTGAAATCTATGGTTTTTAGTTTCCTTTTTTTAAAAGTAAACATTTGCTTTCACCACTTTAGAGGGTTCACAATAAAGTCAGTGAAAACTGAAACCCTAAAGCAAGTATTAATAAATCCTTTAAAATTAATTTTTTCTATATGGTTATTGTACACAGTTTTCTTTAGTACTTTTTTTTTCTGTATTTAGAAATTAAGCATACATGGTGAGTGGGGAATTACTGCTGCTGTTGTAGAGGTTTTTAACTCAGGCCGGGTTCACATCATGGGGTCCAGTGCAGCCCTGTTCACCAGTTCAGGTGTGAATTAAGTCCGAATCAGGACCCTTTTGAAGTGCAGACCACAGTCGCCCCGGACATGTCTGAAGCGGCTCCAGTGCGAGCTGGGCACACTTGAATGCCATGCAAATTGGATGCGGGGAAACCCACATCCAATTCACACATATGTGAACCCAGCCTAAATTTCTGAACCAGGGGCAGAAAAAGTTGGAACCCAAGGACAATGGGAGTAGGGAGTGACTGCAAAGATGCAGCAGTCATGCAGAGGGTGATTTGTTAGACAAGTTTTTTTTTTGCACTTTAAGTTGAATTCCAAGCAAACAGCTAAATACAAAGGTTGAGCACTTACAGTGGGGAGAACAAGTATTTGATACACTGCCGATTTTGCAGGTTTTCCTACTTACAAAGCATGTAGAGGTCTGTAATTTTTTATCATAGGTACTCTTCAACTGTTAGAGACAGAATCTAAAGCAGCCCCATCATTCTTTGGGGCTGCTTTTCTCAATGACTGCACCGTATTGAGGGGAGGATGGATGGGGCCATGTATCGCGAGATCTTGGCCAACAACCTCCTTCTCTCAGTAAGAGCATTGAAGATGGGTCATGGCTGGGTCTTACAGCATGACCCAAAAACGACCCAAAACACACAGCCAGGGCAACAGCCCCAAAACCTGAAGGATCTGGAGAAGGTCTGTATGGAGGAGTGGGCCAAAATCCCTGCTGCAGTGTGTGCAAACCTGGTCAAGAACTACAGGAAACGTATGATCTCTGTAATTGCAAACAAAGGTTTCTGTACCAAATATTAAGTTCTGCTTTTCTGATGTATCAAATACTTATGTCATGCAATAAAATGCAAATTAATTATATAAAAATCATACAAGGTGATTTTCTGGATTTTTGTTTTAGATTCCGTCTCTCACAGTTGAAGAGTACCTATGATAAAAATTTAGAGTTTAGAATTTAGTTACAGACCTCTACATGCTTTGTAAGTAGGAAAACCTGCAAAATCAGCAGTGTATCAAATACTTGTTCTCCCCACTGTATATGATAGATACTCTTTCTAGAAAATATTTCTTAATCGGTCTATCCAGACCTGTAATTGAAACAATCCTGCCAGAAAGCACAGGTAGTTTATTGACCTGAATTTATTCAATTGCAGTAAACTAATTGCACTTCAGTACCTTCAATCTGTGACTGAACAGAATACAAGCAGCAACAGACTGGTGAGGTTATCACTCTGCTTTCTTCTATTTTCATCCCGTCTCTATTTCAGGAATTGGTGCCTTCTATTCTTATCGAGCACAAAATGCGATAGTAAAACAACTAAAAAAGCTGCAACTCAAAAGTGAAATACACACCAAACAAGTAAAAAGCAAAAAAGAAGTTGCACTAATAAATTGAGATGAGCAAATTGATGTGATCTACAGTAATAAGCAAATAATCCTGTGAATTAAATTGACAAATAAAATCAAAATGGAAAAATTAATATTGAAAAATGGGCAAACCCTACAGCGATGAACTGAAAAAGGGTGATCACAAATACAAATACAGTGACATATAATAAATAAATAAATCCTGTGTGGTGACAAATACAAATAACCAATTTAGTAAAACAGAAACAACCAATTCAACAAATATATGAATATCATGAATAGATAAAAATATTGAATAAACCAACGAATACGTATATAGACTTGAATGAAAAATAAAAAAAATTGAATAAATATACAAATAAAAATAAAAATGACAGTCTCTTCAATAATGTTGCCCAATGGGGAATAAGTGATGAAAACACCCTGTGAAGGATCTTCTATATTCAAAGGACACCATGAATCCACCACCACATAAATTGAAGGCTTACCAGCTATTCAAGCTGTCACAGCTTGTGGCTAATACCCAGCCAGGGCCTTTATATCCTCCCGTCACCTCAAGTGGCTGATGAGCCGGGTGTTCCCAGTGAGGAGGAGTTGGTGAATACACCTGTCTTGGAGAACTGTAAGTTTGCTGGGGGCCGCTAAAATAATCAACAAGGACTGTTAAAACCTTGGAATAAAGACCCATCCACAAATTGTTTAACTTACCTACTGAGGATACATTTGTGGCCGCTTGATTGAATTGCTGGTCATCCATCAAGTCTGCGGGAATGCCTGGCTTGTCACAGGGTGTTTTCATCACTTATTGCTCGTTGGGCAGCATTATTGAATAGACTGTTATTTTTATTTTTGTATATTTATTCACATTTTTTTTTCATTCAAGTCTATATACGTATTCGTTGGATTATTCAATATTTTTATCTATTCATGATATTCATATATTTGTTGAATTGGTTGTTTCTGTTTTACTCAATTGGTTATTTGTATTTGTCACCACACAGAATTTATTTATTTATTATATGTCACTGTATTTGTGATCACCCTTTTTCAGCTCATCACTGTAGGGTTTCCCCATTTTTCAGTATTTATTTTTCCATTTTCATTTTATCTGTCAATTTAATTCACAGAATTATTTGCTTATTAGATCACATCAATTTGCTCATCTCATTTTATTAGCGCAACTTATTTTTTTGCTTTTTATTCCTATTGAGCGCCTGGAAATGGAAAGAGTCATAGAGCTCTTGCGCCACGCCAATCTGATGGTCCCCGCATGACATAATTGCTAAAATGTATTTTTACCGCTCTAAAGAACAATTACTTTCTGTGGCTCACAACAAGGGCTTATTCATTTTTCATGGCCATTCATACCAGCTTTTTCAAGACCTCTCGCCACTCACAGTTGCCAAGAGGCGAACTATAAAACCCTATGACTAGGCCAGTATATAACCCTCGATTTCTTATTTGAGCCATTCCTTGGTTTATTTAATACTGTGCTTTAATCCATTCCCAGATCAACTTTACTTTTCAGATAGATGGCATCCCATTCTTATCAAGCACACTGTCACGTACCTGGTGGTGCGAGCCCGAGATTGCAGGGAGAGGCCTCCCTTGCGTCTCCCACTCCTGGTCCCCTGGTGTGGGAACAGGAGAGCCAGGAGTGAGGAGGAGCACGGGTGCCTGGCAGGATCAACAGACCGGTGGGAAGGTAACAGGTTAGCTGAGCTGGCGGGATCTTTGGAAAGCAGGCTCACAGGTAAACTGGATAGCAGAGCTGGCAGGATCTCTGGAAAGCAGGCTCACAGGTAAACTGGATAGCAGAGCTGGCAGGATCTCTGGAAAGCAGGCTCACAGGTAAACTGGATAGCAGAGCTGGCAGGATCTCTGGAAAGCAGGCTCACAGGTAAACTGGATAGCAGAGCTGGCAGGATCTCTGGAAAGCAGGCTCACAGGTAAACTGGATAGCAGAGCTGGCAGGATCTCTGGAAAGCAGGCTCACAGGTAAACTGGATAGCAGAGCTGGCAGGATCTCTGGAAAGCAGGCTCACAGGTAAACTGGATAGCAGAGCTGGCAGGATCTCTGGAAAGCAGGCTCACAGGTAAACTGGATAGCAGAGCTGGCAGGATCTCTGGAAGCAGGCTCACAGGTAAACTGGATAGCAGAGCTGGCAGGATCTCTGGAAAGCAGGCTCACAGGTAAACTGGATAGCAGAGCTGGCAGGATCTCTGGAAAGCAGGCTCACAGGTAAACTGGATAGCAGAGCTGGCAGGATCTCTGGAAAGCAGGCTCACAGGTAAACTGGATAGCAGAGCTGGCAGGATCTCTGGAAAGCAGGCTCACAGGTAAACTGGATAGCAGAGCTGGCAGGATCTCTGGAAAGCAGGCTCACAGGTAAACTGGATAGCAGAGCTGGCAGGATCTCTGGAAAGCAGGCTCACAGGTAAACTGGATAGCAGAGCTGACAGGAACTGGACAATGGCTTGGCAAGCAGGTTCACCGGTAAACTGGATAGCAGAGCTGACAGGAACTGGACACTGGCTTGGTAGGCAGGTTCACAGGTAAGCTTGGATAGCAGAGATGACAGGAACTGGACAGCGGCTTGGCAAGCAGGTTCACAGGTAAGCTTGGATAGCAGAGCTGACAGGAACTGGACACTGGCTTGGTAGGCAGGTTCACAGGTAAGCTTGGATAGCAGAGCTGACAGGAACTGGACAACGGCTTGGCAAGCAGGTTCACAGGTAAGCTTGGATAGCAGAGCTGACAGGAACTGGACACAGGAAACGGAACCTGTGAATGGACTGGAAGCCAACAGGTGATCAGGCTCGTTACACGGGTCAGACTGCAGACTGGATAGGGACTTAGCAAGGAACCAGAGTTCATCAAAGAAGCCAGGTAATGGATCAGAACTAAGAGCAAGGTACAATGGATCAGGCAGGAGGATGGTCACAGGAAGCCGGGGTCGGGTACAGGCAGAAAGCTGGATGGTCTATGGCAAGCCGGGTCAAAGGAACAGGTATAACAGGATCAGGTTACTTTTACAACACCACAACGCTGTAGAGCAGACAGCAAAGACCGTCTGCACAAGTCAGGTTTAAATAGGCCGGCTAGTGCTAACTAGGGCGCGCGCCCGTCTCCCTGTGCGCGGTTGTGCACGTGCCCGCGCCCGGGCGCGCATGCGCATGCGCAATGGAATCTGAGGGCCGGGACGGCCCGGGTTTAGATTTCTGGCAGGATCTTCATGACATTGCCCCCCTCCTAGGGGCAACCTCCGGGTGCCCCTCTGGGCAAATCTCTCAGGATGTGCTCTTTTGAAGGCTTGAACTAGACTCTTAGCGTGGATATTACACTCGGGCTCCCAGGAATTCTCTTCAGGACCATATCCCTTCCATTTGATCAAGAACTGATTCTGATTTCTCCTTTTTCTAACATTTAGTATGGCCTCTACCTCATATTCTTCCTCGCCATCTACCAAGACTGGGTCCGGGGGTACAGTCCTTCTGTTGGAAAAGGGGTTGGGAATGGAGGGCTTTAACAGAGAAACATGAAAGACTGGATGGACCTTGAGGGAATCAGGAAGTTCCAACTCATAGGCTACTTCATTGATCTTTCGTTTGACTGGAAAGGGACCTAAGAACTTAGGGCCCAGTTTTTTTGAGGGACAAGCCATCCTCAGATTCAAGGTAGAGAGCCATACTGTGTCACCTGGTGCCAGTACCAATTCCCCGCGCCTCTTTCGGTCAAAGACTGTCTTGTTATGTTCCTGGGTCCGGGCCATGGTGTCCTGTAGGAGTCGGTTATTGGAAGCAAAGAAGTCAATCTTTTTCTGAACTGCAGGCACAGTACATTCAGGAAGAGAATTGGGCAGGCACGAAGGATGGAAGCCATAGTTGGCAAAGAAAGGTGTCTGTTGAGTGGCCGAGTGGATTGCATTGTTGTATGCAAACTCGGCAACTGGTAATAGGGAGATCCAATCATCTTGGGAGAAGGAAGAAAAGCATCGTAGATATTGTTCCAGGGTCTGATTGGTTCTTTCGGTCTGCCCATTGGTTTGAGGGTGATAAGCGGAAGAAAACGATAGCTCAATGTTGAGGGCCTTGCAGAGTGACTTCCAGAACCGAGAGGTGAATTGTACCCCTCGGTCGGACACTATGTTGGCCGGTACCCCATGGAGTCTGATGACTTCTCGGATGAACACTTGTGCGGTTTCTGAGGCAGAAGGGGTGCCCTTCATGGGAACAAAGTGTGCCATCTTTGACAGACGATCAACTATCACGAAGATCGTAGTGTGGTCCTCTGCTGGGGGCAGTTCCACAATGAAATCTATGGACAGCATTTTCCAGGGACGGTCTGGGACTGGCAATGGCTTGAGTAGACCCCAGGCTTTGGTTCTGTAACTTTTGCTCCGAATACACACAGTGCATGTTTCCACAAATTTCCTGCAGTCTTCCCTTAGCTGAGGCCACCAGAAGGTACGTTGTACCAATTCAGTGGTTTTGGTGACACCGAAGTGTCCGGCAAGCTTATGATCATGGCACAATTCCAGGACGGTTACCCGCAGACCCTCGGGAATGAAAATCTTATCCCCATGCCACAATAGCCCATCCTTGGCCTGCAACCCAGGACCGGGAGTGGGTATGAGGCCACTGGAAGCCCGCCTGAGCTGGGACAGCAGGTCTTCCTGTAGCAGGAGAAAGTTTCCAGGGGCAAGGATAGTGTCTGGAGGGGAACCATCCTGGGATTTGTGATACATACGAGACAGAGCGTCCAGCTTCGCGTTTTTGGAACCTGGACGATATGTCACGTGAAAGGTAAAACAAGAGAAAAATAAGGCCCAACAGGCCTGTCTAGGTTTCAACCTCTTGGCAGTCTTCAAGTACTCTAAATTCTTGTGATCTGTGAAGATCAGGATTGGGTGAGTAGCCCCCTCTAGCAGGTAACGCCATTCCTCGAGGGCAGTCTTTATGGCCAGTAATTCCCGATCCCCCACGTCGTAGTTTTTCTCGGCTGGGGACAGTTTCCGTGAGAAGAATGCCACGGGGTGAAGCAGGGCCTTGATGCCCTGTCTCTGGGACAGGATGGCCCCTACAGCTATCTCAGAGGCATCCACTTCTAGGACAAAGGGCAGAGAAGGATCTGGATGCTTCAGGATAGGGGCTGAGGTAAAGAGCCCCTTGAGGGCCTCGAAGGCCCCTTGGGCCTCAGGGGACCAATGAAAACGGGTACCTTGTTTGGTGAGTTGAGTAATGGGTGCCACGATGGCCGAGAATCCCTTGATGAATTTGCGATAAAAATTGGCAAAGCCAATGAATCGCTGGATCCCCTTTTTGTCTGCGGGAACTGGCCAGTCCAGGATGGCTGAGATCTTCTGGGGGTCCATCCGGATGCCTCTACTGGAGATGATCAAACCTAGGAAGGGTATGCTTTCTACCTCAAAGAGGCATTTTTCTGCCTTGGCATAGAGGCCATGTTGCCGGAGACGGCCCAAAACACTTTTAACATGTCCACGATGCAGCTCTAGGGAGGAAGAGAAAATTAGTATGTCATCAAGATAAACAACAGCAAAAACATCAAGGAAGTCCCGAAGCACATCATTTATGAAAGACTGGAAGGTAGCGGGGGCGTTACAGAGACCGAACGGCATCACCAGGTACTCGAAGTGCCCAAATCGAGACCGAAATGCCGTCTTCCATTCGTCCCCATCCTTTATACGAATTAAATTGTATGCCCCTCTGAGGTCCAGTTTAGAAAAGATGGAGGCTGTGCCAAGCCTCTGAAACAGTTCAGGTACCAGGGGGAGCGGGTAGCGATTTTTGACTGTGACCTCGTTTAGGGCACGGTAGTCCACACAGGGTCTGAGAGAATGGTCCTTCTTCTCCACGAAAAATATTCCTGCACCTGCAGGAGACGTAGACGGGCGGATAAACCCTTTTTTCAGGTTATCATCAATATAGTCCTTTAGTTTTCCCTGCTCCACCTCTGTTAACGGAAAAACCCTACCGAAGGGAATCTTGGCCCCGGGAAGAAGTTCAATGGGACAGTCATAGGGCCTATGGGGTGGCAGCACATCTGCCCTTCGTTTGCTGAACACATCCAGGTATGCATGGTAGACTTCAGGGATGGACTGACGTAGACCTGCCTCGTTTTCGAGGCAGAGCAAAGCAGAGGGTCCTGCGGGGGCCAAGGAGCCGCAGGACCTTTGGCAGTAGGGAGAAGAAAAGGCCACCTCTCCTGTGGACCAGTTGATGACCGGGTTGTGTGCTTGCAGCCAGGGGAACCCTAGAATAACTGGAAACAAGGGAGAAGAAATTATGTCCAAACATAACAGTTCTTGATGTGACTCTGAGATCACTGTGTGCAATGGGGCAGTCTCCTGAGTCACTGGGCCAGATTTAATGGTGGACCCATCCGCCAGGTGGACGGACAGGCCCTGTTCCCTTGGACGGAGGGGAATTCGATGCCGGGCAGCAAAAGCAGAGTCCATGAAGCAACTACAGGCACCAGAGTCAATGATAGCGGTGGTCTGTAGGGTCTTTCCTGAGAACTGGAAAGAAACGGAAAGGGCAAGATGAGATACCCCGGTCACAGGATCCACATAACTGGAGAGAATAGTGGGGAACTTACGGAGTTTAGCCGGGCAGTTCCGGACATAATGACCAGGCTCTCCGCAATACAGGCACAAATTGTTGCTGCGGCGTCTCTGGCGTTCTGCTGGAGTGAGAGAAGGCCGCAGGAGTCCAAGTTGCATGGGTTCTGATGCTGAAGAGGCATGAGCAGGTTTAACAGGGGTAGCAGTGCGGAAGTGACTTGGACCCCTGGGAAGCATCCAGGTAGGTCTTGGGGACCCCAAGGTTCGTTCGGCCCTACGCTCCCGTAGGCGCCGGTCAATTTGGATGCTTAGGTCTATGAGGGAATTCAGGGTCTGAGGTACCCCCACTCTGGCGAGCTCGTCTTTGAGTGCGTCTGAGAGGCCCATGCGGAATTGGTGACGGAGAGCAGCATCGTTCCAGTCGGTGTCGGCACCCCAACGCCTGAACTCAGCCACATAGTCCTCTGCTGGTCTTCGACCCTGTTGGAGAGAACGTAAGGCGGCCTCCGCAGTGGTTGAGAGTTGGGGGTCCTCGTAAAGCTGTGCCATGGCATCAAAAAAGGTGGAGAGACTGGTCAATGCTGCATCCTTTTGTTCCACAAGACGGTGGGCCCAGATTTGGGGATCCCCAGTCAGTAGGGCTACCACAAAACCCACCTTGGTGGTCTCTAGAGAAAAGGTCCTAGGTTGCAGGGCAAAATGGAGTTCACAGGAGTTACGGAAAGTTCTGAAGCTACCACGGGCACCCGTAAATTTCTCTGGAGTGGGTACCTTGGGCTCAGGTGGTAGCATCACTATAGTCTGGGTAGGTGCAGGCCCCGTTGGGGGTATTGCTGGGTGAGGAGTTCCTTGGGTACTGGATGGTCCAGACAGGGCCAGTACCCGTTCCTCCAGCCGGGTGTACCCCTGCTGGAGGTTCTTCACCGCCTCGGTCAGACCTGCCAGGTGTTGGCATAGCCACTCCATGGCGGGGGCTCCCTGCTCGGGCTCAGACATGGCTGTCTGCTACTGTCACGTACCTGGTGGTGCGAGCCCGAGATTGCAGGGAGAGGCCTCCCTTGTGTCTCCCACTCCTGGTCCCCTGGTGTGGGAACAGGAGAGCCAGGAGTGAGGAGGAGCACGGGTGCCTGGCAGGATCAACAGACCGGTGGGAAGGTAACAGGTTAGCTGAGCTGGCGGGATCTTTGGAAAGAAGGCTCACAGGTAAACTGGATAGCAGAGCTGGCAGGATCTCTGGAAAGCAGGCTCACAGGTAAACTGGATAGCAGAGCTGGCAGGATCTCTGGAAAGCAGGCTCACAGGTAAACTGGATAGCAGAGCTGGCAGGATCTCTGGAAAGCAGGCTCACAGGTAAACTGGATAGCAGAGCTGGCAGGATCTCTGGAAAGCAGGCTCACAGGTAAACTGGATAGCAGAGCTGGCAGGATCTCTGGAAAGCAGGCTCACAGGTAAACTGGATAGCAGAGCTGGCAGGATCTCTGGAAAGCAGGCTCACAGGTAAACTGGATAGCAGAGCTGGCAGGATCTCTGGAAAGCAGGCTCACAGGTAAACTGGATAGCAGAGCTGGCAGGATCTCTGGAAAGCAGGCTCACAGGTAAACTGGATAGCAGAGCTGGCAGGATCTCTGGAAAGCAGGCTCACAGGTAAACTGGATAGCAGAGCTGGCAGGATCTCTGGAAAGCAGGCTCACAGGTAAACTGGATAGCAGAGCTGACAGGAACTGGACAATGGCTTGGCAAGCAGGTTCACCGGTAAACTGGATAGCAGAGCTGACAGGAACTGGACACTGGCTTGGTAGGCAGGTTCACAGGTAAGCTTGGATAGCAGAGCTGACAGGAACTGGACAGCGGCTTGGCAAGCAGGTTCACAGGTAAGCTTGGATAGCAGAGCTGACAGGAACTGGACACTGGCTTGGTAGGCAGGTTCACAGGTAAGCTTGGATAGCAGAGCTGACAGGAACTGGACAGCGGCTTGGCAAGCAGGTTCACAGGTAAGCTTGGATAGCAGAGCTGACAGGAACTGGACACAGGAAACGGAACCACTGAATGGACTGGAAGCCAACAGGTGATCAGGCTCGTTACACGGGTCAGACTGCAGACTGGATAGGGACTTAGCAAGGAACCAGAGTTCATCAAAGAAGCCAGGTAATGGATCAGAACTAAGAGCAAGGTACAATGGATCAGGCAGGAGGATGGTCACAGGAAGCCGGGGTCGGGTACAGGCAGAAAGCTGGATGGTCTATGGCAAGCCGGGTCAAAGGAACAGGTATAACAGGATCAGGTTACTTTTACAACACCACAACGCTGTAGAGCAGACAGCAAAGACCGTCTGCACAAGTCAGGCTTAAATAGGCCGGCTGGTGCTAACTAGGGCGCGCGCCCGTCTCCCTGTGCGCGGTTGTGCACGTGCCCGCGCACGGGCGCGCATGCGCATGCGCAATGGAATCTGAGGGCCGGGACGGCCCGGGTTTAGATTTCTGGCAGGATCTTCATGACACACACTATGATACGATGCAGAATTGTTAGCTGACTTCATGACTGTTCTTGCCCAGAAGCAGGAAAGCAACGTCAGAACATAACATTTCCACCACCATGCTTCAAGCTTAGTATTAGTTTCTGCTCCTTAAATGCACCTGAATTTTTGAGGTTGTTGGAGCCTTAGCATAAAATTGTCATCGCTTTGGCTAAATTGGCTGGTCTGGCCAGTCCTGGGCAAATTAGTTAAAATTTACACTACTGGGGCAACTTACAGTACAATGATTGATTTCATATAAGTAGACATTCTTTTTAAATCCTTTATTAGGCGCATAGGCATCCACAGACTTTATTCAGAGGACCTTAAAAGAGCTCTTTTGATCTTGGCATGGTGACAACACGCATCAATAGCAAAGAGATCCCCACACCCTGGATATCTGAGGTTTTAATAAGACAAGTTCCTCAACAAGCTACTCAAGGAGGTTTTCATCATTGGCACCTAATCTGCAACACCTGATTTTAATTGCATAAATATGAAGTGTTGGTAAATGAAGGGGTGGACATATGTTTACCATATTACAAATTTGTGTTTTTTATTCACTTTGGTTATGAGAATGAAATATACCATGTCAGTTTTTGGTATAATTTGTTCAATATATGTGTCACCTTTATCTGTAGGCACTGTTTCAATATAGATCTAATGTTTGCCTGTTAAAATATGTTGAAAAGGCAACAGCTTCCATTACTTTTTTACATGACTGTACTTGGTCAGCACATGTTGCTACAAAAGGCTGATATCGTGCCAAAGTCAGGTATTTACAATGGTAGCTTTAAATAATGCATTTATTTATAAATTCACAATTGCATTCATTGTTTTTTTCTTTTTGTATGTGCCTGGAGCTTAACTTCAAGCTAGTGAACCCTTGCTCATTTCAAAACCCAAATGGTTCAGTGAAAATTCACAAAATAAAAACTTTTGCTGTATTTTATTATAATGTTTCAAACAAACATAGATACATGCACCTAAACAAATGCCCCTTTAGAAAAATGTCCTTACAGCCATTAACCGCTTCAGCCCCGGAAGAATTTACTACTTTCCGACCAGAGCACTTTTTGCGATTCGGATATGCGTCACTTTAACTGACAATTGCACGGTCGTGCGACGTGGCTCCCAAACAAAATTGACGTATTTTTTTCCCCATAAATAGAGCTTTCTTTTGGTGGTATTTGATCACTCCTGCGGTTTTTATTTTTTGCGCTATAAACAAAAAAAAAGCGACACTTTTGAAAAAAAACTTATTATTTTTTACTTTTTGCTATAATAAATATCCCCCAGAAATATATAAAAAAAACTATTTTTTTCCTCAGTTTAGGCCGACACGTATTCTTCTACATATTTTTGGTAAAAAAAATCCCAATAAGCGATTATTGATTGGTTTACACAAAAGTTAGAGCGTTTACAATATAGGGGATAGTTTTATGGCATTTTTATTAATATTTTTTTATTTTATTTAAATGGTGGCGATCAGCAATTTTTATTGTGACTGCGACATTATGGCAGACACATCAGACATTTTTGACACATTTTTGGGACCATTGTCATTTATACAACAATCAGTGCTACACAAATGAACTGATTCCTGTGTAAATAACCACTAGGTGGCAGTGTAGGGGTTAAGTGTGTCCTAGGGGTGTGTTTCTAACTGTGGGCAGAGATCAGTGACACTGTCACTAGGCAGAACGGGGAAATGCTTGTTTACATTAGCATCTCCCTGTTCTTCCTCTCCGTGAGGCAATCGCGGATATCCCGCAACCCGACTCACAGAGCTTCCCACGGGCACGCGTGCCCACTGGCCGCCTCTCAAAGGGCAATGTACAGGTACATGATTCTGCCTGTACGTGCCCTTCTGCCACAGGATATCTGCGTGAGGTGGTCGGGAAGCGGTTGCTGAAACTTCCTGACTGGTCTAAGATGGGTGCATCTACAGTACTATGTATTTTGAAGTCACTGCATGCTGCCCATCTATAAATTACAGGGTCTGTACATGCATGATATGACAATAAAACCAGACCTGGATTTGAGAAAGGCCATGTAGGCCATAGCATCATTTTGCAGGACTATTTAATCGGTTTTTAATAATCAAAGCAAACTCCCCTAATCATCCATGTCTCCATGCTTTATTTTATTGAGAAATAGTTTTGAAAAACAATCCCCTAGCCTTTCTGGCAATTGCCATCTTGAGTAAGGGTGGATGATTCGTGAAGCATTTACTTCCTGGAATCCATCTGCCCTTAGCTCAAGCATGCATGCAGAAGAGCTTAGCTGGGAAAACCCCTCCTCCTCTCCTCTATTCCTGAAGACTCCTGGAATGGCATCATTTGCCTAAGCAAGGAACCAGGAAGTAACTGAAGAAATGGGGAAACAAAGTAAATATAATATACTTTCCTATCTATTTACTAAAGTTAGCAGCATAAGGACTAAAAATAGTGATTGATAGGGTTAATTGGGAAAGTAAAGTTTCAGATTTGATGAGTGGGAACTTTGAGTGGAGAGGGATAATCAGTTTTGCTTTTGACTGCTGGTTATTGCTGTGTTTGCATTTTTAGGTCTTTTTTTGTGGTCTTTCCTTGCAGCTTTTTAACACCTTTCTGTCACTTTTTAAACTGTTTTTCTTTTTTCTTTCATTCCTTTGGACTACTAATTAAGGGGATTGGTTAATTGGTCACAGGTGTTTCAGGTCCTAAACATTTTTTTGTGGAACTCATTTCTGAGCCTGCTCATCCTTGAGCTTGCCACGTTTTTGCTTGCTGGAGTTTAGACCAAGTGGAACTGGACTAAGTGGTGAGTTAAAAAACAGAGTTTACAACAGGAGGTTATAACAGGAGTCGTCAAACCTGTAAGTAACATTTGAAATTTCCTGTTAGTAATATCATTATTGTAACTGGGAAAATGGGTGCTAGCAAGATTGAATATTTTGTGCAGTGCACAGTGTGCCACATATATACAACAATGGAGCAACAGCTCCAGGATGGATACCGCTGGGACAGATGTGAGCAGGTTGTTCTTCTGGAAGCTCACATTAGAGATCTGGAGGAGCAAATTGCAACACTGGGCAGAACTGATAACCTTGAAAGGGGTCCTCTCAGTGAGCTAGTGGGTTTAATGGGGAGGTGGAGGGGTAAGTCAGGTAGGAAGATGGGTTAATACAGTTAGAGGGAGGGCTCACAGAAAAGGCAGGCCAGCCCTGGGTTTGAGCACCCTAACAGATTCACCAAGTCGGGTGAAGATGTGGGGGTATCAAGCTCAGAGGTGGCAGCCCTAGATGTCACTGCTCCCCCTAACAGCCAGGAGAGCAGACCATCTAGTAGGGGTGGTGAGGGGAGTGAAGGTATGCCTAGACAGTTGGTGGTAATAGGGGATTCTATAATCAGAAAGACTGATAGAATAACTTGTCGCCAGGGTCGACTCAACCGAATGGTTTGCTGTTCCTGGTGCCAGGGTTCGGCATGTGGTGGACCAGGTTGATAAATTACTGGGAGGGTCTGGGCATGACCCAGCTGTCTTGGTCCATGTTGGAACCAATGACAGAATATATGAAAGGTGGAGGCTCCTTAAAAACCAATTTAAAGAACTAGGCTGCAAGTTAAAGAGAATGTCCTCCAAGGTTATATTCTCTGAAATGTGTCATGCGCAACACAGGAAAGGAAGGGGGAGATTAGAGAGCTGAATGCATGGCTAAAGACCTGGTGTAAGGAGGAGGGATTTGAGTTTTTAGAGCACTGTGCTGACTTTTCATTGCGGTGCAACCTATATGCTAAAGATGGTTTTCACCTAAATGGAAGGGGGTCTACTGTACTGGGGGAGAGGTTTATGGGAAGGCTGGAATTAGATTATAATGGGGCAGACAGGTCAGGCAGGGGTCAGCCTCTATTGGTAGGTGGAATGGGAAAAGATGGGGGGGCTATGGCAGATGATATGAAGGTTCCTATGTTACAAATAACCATTTGAAATAGTACTATTTGTACTAAAATAAAAAAATATGCAACATACGTTTGCAAAATGTGACAATTAATTAGTTTACCAATGCCAGTGTCTGTTTACCAATGGCAGAAGTCTGCCAAGCAAAATAGGTGAGTTGGAAGCTCTGGTGCACAAGGATAACTATGATCTAATTGGTTTCGCTGAATCTTGGCTTCATTCTTCTCATGACTGGGCTATTAATATTCCTGGCTATTCTCTCTTTCGGAAAGACAGGGTAAAACAGAGTGGTGATGGTGTCTGCCTCTATTTGAGAAGTGATCTCAAAGCGAGTGTGAAAGAGGACCTAGTTGATGAAGAGTGTGATGAGTCTGAAGCATTATGTGTGGAACTGTATATGGGTGTGCTTACTACAAAGGTTATCATTGGAGTTTGTTATAAACCTCCCATGTTAATGAGAAGGTGGAGACTCAGCTCCTTGCACAGATGGAAAGGGCTGCAAGGGCTGGGACAGTGATAATAATGGGGGATTTTAACTACCCGGAAATTGACTGAAGTAATGGCACTGCTGGGACAGTTAGGCCTCATGCACACGAGACGCAGTTAAACGCTCGTTCAGAGGCAGTTGGACACTTTTTTCAACTGCACCTGAACGCATGCAATGTTATCCTATGTGTCCATGTCCACAGTCTAGTTTTTTCCCGTTTTTATGCAGTTGCGTTTAACCTCGTTTTTCCAGAAGCAAAAAAATGCGTTCAGACACTTTGCTTTTCCGCGTTTCAGACGCAAAACGCAGCTAAACGCGTCTAAACGCGGCTAAACGCAGGCACCTGCGTTTAGCCGCGTTTGCGTTTATAAGCCTTTTTAAAGGAACCCAATTTTTTGGACCAGAAAACTCAGAAATATGATGGTAAACCATAAAAAATACTAAAAAAATTGGTTTAAAATGTCGTAATTAGTTTAGAGTTCATAGAGCATATATACTCACTGATGCATACATGTTTGTGAAATGCATACATGTTTGTGAAATATCCAACGGACATTCGCTGTGCCATCAACGGATGGGTCCAATATCGACAAGCTCTGATTCTGGACCTCTCATGCAAATTTGCGACGACATTGCTGCCGCATCAAGAGCATTTCCTGACATATATTCAATATGGGATCCATTTAAAAAAAAAAACACAGAAAGAGAGGCAAATGCAAGTGTACAACTGCTCTGTCTGCTGCTGCTGCTCACTCTGATCAAAATGGCAGAAATAGTTAATAATACATGCTTTCTGAGATACATGCTTTCTAAGCGCGTCTAAACGCGTCTAAATGCGGCATGAAAACACAGCAAAACGCGCGTTTTTAAACGCAGGTTTCTGCTTTTTAAAACACGCGTTCAGCAGAGTTTGCATCTGCGTCTCGTGTGCATGGGGCCTTAAAGGGCAAAAATGTATAAACCTATTACAAGACAATTTTATGGTCCCATTTATTGAGGCCCAACTAGGAATGAAGCTCTGCTGGACCTGGTAATCTCCAACCATGCAGAGATTATTACCAATATTTAAATAAAAGAGCACCTGGGTAGCAGTGACCATAACATGATTTCATTTAATATTAGCTGTAAGCAACAAACACATACAGGAAAGATAAAAACACTTAACTTTAAGAGAGCAATTTTTCCAAGGATGAGGGCTGCTCTCCAAGACTTAGACTGGGAGGGAATATTGGCATTAATGGACACAGAACAGAAATGGGAATTCTTCAAAAAGACTGTATGCAAACTCACTGCAAAGTATATTCCCATGGGCAATACGTTTAAAAGGCTAAAAATAAAACCTATGTGGCTCACGGCCAAAGTTAAAATGGCTATAAATTATAAGAAAATAATTTAAAAAAAATATAAAAATGAAGGAACACTATGTTTGTTTAAATGCTACAAAGAATATAACAGAATATGTGAAAAGGAATTCAAGGATGCAAAAATTAAAAACAAATGGCAGATTGCAAAAGATAGTAGGACAAACCCCCAAAAATTCTTAAAATATATCAATAATAAAAAGGTCAGGTCTGTGCATGTAGGCCCTTTACAAAATAATCTAGAGTGGGTGACTGGGGACAAAGAGAAGGCAAATGTATTAAATGCTTTTTTTAGGTGCGTGTCCGGCCGGCGGAGAAGATGGCCCCTTAACTCAGAGCTCCGGCAGCCTCACGCTCTGAGCAACACACTGCGACAACGAGGAGAGGTCTCCTCAGGCTCTATACCCACTCACCAAAGTGCCTAACACCTGTGGGAGTGATGACCAAGCGGCAGAACAGGGAGCCGCAACGCCTCACGGACTTCTTTCCAGTGGTACCTCAGAGAGGTAGGCAAAATGGCGCTGGCCCCAGCTCCACAGGAGCGGCCCAATCCCAACCTGATCATTAAGCTGCAGGGAGACACACCATCACCCAGCCAGAGAAGCTGAAAGAACGCTCTCCCTATCTACTCCCACCACTTGCAGCCCAGTGAAAACTAAGTAGCGCAGGGAGGAGGTTCTCCCCTGCACTGCAGAGCATTCCCCCTCAGGCCTCTCTGCAGAACATGCATCCAGGATTATCAATTGATGTGTTCCCAGCCACAGAACAACCCATTTCTGAGAATACCATAAAAAATGCTTCTCTCCCTCACTCTGTTCAATGATATTTCAGACATGTTTGCACCCTTAAATGAGGCTGTCCAAACACACGCTGTTAAAATCCAACACTTAAAAACTAAAATGGCGGATCTGTACTCTGCACATAATGACCTTGTTGATGCTTACGCTGACCAAGAATCTGAGATGCAACGCCTCCAATATAAAATGACGGACCTAGAAGATCGCTCGAGGTGCAACAATATCAAATTTAGGTTAATACCTGAATCCATACTCCCAAACGAATTAACAAACTTTGTGCAACGCCTCATGAAGGCCCTCATTCCATCTCTGAACGATATCGAGCTATGTGTGGATAGAGCCCACTGCATACATAAACCTAAATTTCTGCCTGACACTGCACCCAGAGACACTCTGGCATGTATTCACTACTACTACGTCAAAGAATGTGCCATGGCAGCAGCCAAACAGAGCCCTGCAGTACCAGAAGAATTTAATGGCATCAACCTATATACAGACATATCGCAACAGACAACAATGAACAGGAAGAAGCTCACCCCGCTCACAAAAGTCCTTTGCAACAATAGCATAATTTACCAATGGGGCTTCCCTACAAAGCTGCTGGTCACCTGGAACGGCAAAACCTATCCTATATACAATGTGGAAAAAGGCATCAAACTCTTTAAACAATGGCAACTATTCCCTGCAGATGTGAAGCCTCCTGCTCTGCCTACCCCGGAACAACCGCAAGCGGACTGGCCCTGACATAGAGCTTCTATTTGCAACTAAACCTCCCCCCACCAACATAACCTCTGTACTAGCATGAGCCTGGGTGCTCAACTATTTGGCTTACTCCTTTTTTTTGTGGTTCGCTGGCTCAGTGCATAGCACTGGCAGTCTGAATCCCCCCCCCCCACAACACCACAGGCGCTCTGGCTGCCAATTGTGCCTGTATTCTGACAGGTGTTTCTTATGCATGTTGTCTTTGTTTCTCCTTTGTTTGACCTATTTCTCTATAGCTCCTACCATCCACCCAGTCACCACCTTACGACGCTATGTCTACCAGAAATCAACCTGGATTATTACACATTTCCCCTGCTGCTTATCACGACAAGAGAACCTCCAATCAACCCACCAACTGAATATGTACTAAATACAATCCTTGGCTGCCAAAATCTCCACATGACAGGTACTCTTTTCTTGGTTTTCCTCACTTTAATGCTTTTCTCTGCAATAATACCTTATTAAATACCCATTCTTCACTATGCCTCTAAAATGTATGTCACTTAACACTAAGGGCCTCAACAGCCCCTTTAAACGTGCAGCACTGATGAAAGAAGCACACTCCCTCAAGGCTGACGTAATCTTTACCCAGGAATCCCATATCACTGCCCACAAATGCCCTTGATTGTCATTTTGACATTTTCCTCACTTGTACATGGCCAACGGCCCCAATAAGGCCTGTGGAGTCTTTATTGTTGTCAAGGACTCTGTGGTATTTTGTCATATACACATTATTCAAGATCCCCAAGGCCGGTGCATCATCCTAATTTGCAAGCTCAATCAAGCAGTGCTTACTCTAGTTAACCTCTACGCTCTGAACATTAAACAGAGGAAATTCCTAATTTCACTGTTCAGGTTATGGAAGTGATGAAAGATATCCTTATTATTGGCGGAGATTTTTTCTTTACCAATAAAGGGTCTCTACAAAATGTTTTGCATACGGACATTGGTACAATCTCTTGGTCAGATCATGCCTCCAATCACACTAGAGTTTGATAACACATTTCCCCTCCTCCACTATGGAGACTGTAAGCTCGGAAACGCGTCGCAGAGATATGACGTCACGCCCCGGCGCCTAGCACTGTTTGCGGTGCAAGCCTCGTTCCCACATCAGAGACACGGCCGTGCCTGACACACCATTCCGTCAATGAACTGGGCTGCACATTCCCTACAGCAGGCAACAGGGCACAAACGTCTCCACACCCACCATCCCTTCTCCCTTCTCCCTTCCCCATTACTTTTATTGCTATAGAGACTTTGTTTCTCTCCCCCTTACCCCCTCCCCCCTCCTGTACCACCTGGAACCCACTTGTTGAACACTAAGAGGAGTGACATCCATCTGACTTTCCCCCTTGGATCGATGCTACCACCCCACTGGAGGACCACCGCAAGGAAACCAACCCCACCTGCTGCATACATCTGCCTTATTCACTTCCTCCAGGACATGAGAAGGACGACAGCTTCTGGGTGAAACTCCTGCGACTTGTAGTCCCACTGGCCCTCCATCTGCTGAGATCTACCTGAATGCAACACTTCTTGTCTAGATGTGAGTGGATATTGTTTTTTATTAATAAATGCTTATATGATACATACTCAGAGGCGCCCCTCTCCTTGTCTTTTTCCACTATGGAGACTAAACACCTCACTTTTGGAGAACAAGGAATTGTACAAAAAGATCGTGCAAGATCATCATGACTTTTTTTGGTATAATGACACTCCTGATATCAACAGATTTACATTGTGGAATACCTATAAGGTCTATATGAGGGGGGTATTGATCAAAATGGCTTAATTTGTCAAGAAACAGAGAAGGAGGCATATTGAAGACGTGCGGAATTCTATAACCTTAAAAGAACCTGAGAATAACTAAAACCCAAATCTCCGTCTCACACAAGATATCTTGCAAGATAGGCAAAAATTAAGGTCCCTGCTCCTTTACAAATATGAAAACCATCTCAAATACCTTAAAGCCAATCATTACGGCCTCCATAACAAAGCAGGATCCTGGCTGGCCAAAAAAGTAAAAGTGAAAATAACTTCTATTACTCACCCTAAATCTAAGAATATTCTATTTAACACAAAGGAAATAGCCAAAGCTTTTGCAGACTATTACCAGTCCCTTTATGACTACCGTAGTGATGACTCTACTCCCCAACCCTCTCCTGCACTCATTAGTACCTTTTTAAGTGAAATTCAACTACCTAACCTTGATGATGACCAACTCCAGCCCATCTCCCAACCTTTTACTACCCAGGAGATTTGTTCACTTATCAAGAAATTACCCAATCGCAAATCCCCAGGGGATGATGGTTTTTCAAACAAATACTATACATACCTTTCCACTGAAACTGCTTCTTATCCACAATCCGTCTTCGATCTTGCTTCCTCCTCTAGTAAATTCCCACCTGAAATGTTAAGAGCTGTGATAGTAACTATCCCTAAACCCAACAAAGACCCCAACTTCCCTGCAAACTACAGACCCATATCTCTCCTAAATACGGATGTCAAAATATTTGCCAAACTTTTAGCACTCAGACTACAAAAAAACGTACCATTTCTTATCCACCCGACCAAGTGGGCTTTGTCCCAGGTTGCTAGGCCCCTGACAGGACTAGACATCTCATTGATTTAATCTCCCAGGCTAGGCCCTCTCGCACGCCTTCTCTGCTCCTCTCTTTGGATGTGGAGAAGGTGTTTGATAGGGTCCACTGGGGATACCTCCCCAGGATAAAGCACCTGGACCAGATGGCATCCACCCACGGATCCTAAAAGAATTTAGCTCTGTCATTTCAAAGCCATTGTTTCAAAATTTTAGGAACTTGTTAGCAACTGGAATGATACCACTGGATTGGCATAGGGCTAATGTGGTGCCCATATTTAGCCACTTGCTTACTGGGCACTTAAACCCCCCTCCTGTCCAGACCAATTTTCAGCTTTCAGCGCTGATGCACTTTGAATGATAATTGCACAGTCATACAACACTGTACCCAAATGAAATTTTTATCATTTTTATTCCCCACAAATATAGCTTTCTTTTGGTGGTATTTGATCACCTCTGCGTTTTTGTTTTTATTTTTTGTTAAAATTTTTTAAAAAGACTGAATTTGTTTTTAAAAAATGTAATATTTTTTTTAGATTTTGTTATAAAATTTTGCAAACAGGTAATTTTTCTCCTTCATCGATGAATGCTGATGAGGCGGCAGTGATGGGCACTGATAGGTAGCAGTGATGGGCACTGATGGGTGGCAGTGATGGGCACTGATGGGTGGCAATAATGGGCACTGATTGGCACTGGTTGGTTACACTGATAGGCAGCACTGCTAGGTGGCACTGATTGGCACCACTGGTGGGCATTGATAGGTGGCACTTGTGGTCATTGATAGGTGGCACTCATGGGCATTGATAGGTGGCACTGGTGGGCACTGGCAGGTGACACTGGCAGGGGGTACTGGTGGGCACAGATGTGGCATAATCGACACTTCCTCTTCGGGACCGATGTCCCTTGCACATAAGCCGGTGATCGGCTTTTTTTTCTCAGCATCAGCGTGAGGAGAAAAAATAAACAATTACTGAGCTTTTGTTTACATCATGTGATCAGCTGTCATTGGCTGACAGTTGATCACGTGGTAAGGGGCCAAGTGGTTAAAAAGGATCAAAGTCTATACCAAATAACTGGAGACCTGTTAGTTTAACCGCTCCCGGACCAGCCGCCACAGTTTTACTGCGGCAGGTTGGCTACCCTGCGCAAAACCACGTTACTGTACGTGATCTCATGGGGTCCGGATAGCAGGCGCATGCCCACTGCACAGTGGGGGTGCCGATGCTCGTGGGCGACAGTCGTGATGACCGCCGACCACAAGCGATCGTGATCATGAGACACAGAACAGGGACAAGTGTGTGTAAACACACACTTCCCTGTTCTGTTCTGACAGGAGTGACAGATCGTGTGTTCCTATTAGCTAGGAACCACGATCTGTCACTTCCTCTAGTTAGTCCCCTCCCCCTTCAGTTAGAATCACCACCCAGGGAACACAGTTAAACCCATTCACCGCCCCCTAGTGTTAACCCCTTCACTGCCAGAGACATTGTTTTGGTAATTAATGCATTTTTAATTGAACTGATCGCTGTATTAATGCCAATGGTTCCAAAAATGTGTCAAAATTGTCCGATGTGTCCGCCATAATGTCGCAGTCATGATAAAAATAAAAAGATCGCTGCCATTACTAGTAAAAAAATAATAATAATAAAAATGCTATAAATCTATCCCCTGTTTTGTAGATGCTATAATTTTTGTGCAAACCAATCAATATAAGCATATTGCGATTTTTTTATGCAAAATATGTAGAAGAATACATATAAGCCTAAACTGAGGGAAAAATTATTTTTTTATATCTTTTTGGGGGATATTTATTATAGCAAAAAGTAAAAAATAATGCGTTTTTTTCAAAATTGTCTCTTTCTTTGTTTATAGCGCAAAAAAGAAAAGAAAGCTCTATTTGTGGGGAAAAAAAGGACGTCAATTTTATTTTGGTACAACGTCACACAACCGCGCAATTGTCAGTTAAAGTGACGCAGTGCCGAATTGCAAAAAGGGCTCTGGTCAGGAAGGGGGTAAATTCTTCCGGGGCTGAAGTTGTTATCTTCTATAGTCGGGAAGATACTGGAGAGTTTAATAAAAGACCACATAGATGAGTTCTTGCTGGAAAAAAATATTTTAAGCAACATACAGCATGAATTCATGAAAGACAGAAGTTGTCAACCAAACCTGATTTCTTTTTATGAGGAGGTAAGTAAAACCTTGGACAGAGGGGTGGCTGTGGACGTGGTATACGTGGACACAGCTGAAGACCAGTCAGCACTGCTCAGGAGTCAGTGCACCCTTTAAATAGGCAGTCTGGCACGAATTTGGGGCTAGGGCCGTGCTCCTGCGCGTGCACGCAGTTCATAGCGCACGCGCATTGGTGCATTTGGGAATCCGCTGTTGCCTGTGAGTGTGCGCGTGCGCACGTGTGCTCACCAGGCGCATTCTAACAGTTCTCTTACAGCTGAGCTGTAAAGGATGAACAGAAATGCAGCATCAGTTTGAAAACATATACTGTATAGCTTTAAAGTCCATTTCTGGGTATATGCTAATTCCCTTGAAATTCACCGCCATCCTACAGAACAACCTCATACGATTTAAAACATTTTGGAACCATTGGATAACCATTGGATAACTACTTATTTAGGGGGAAATATTGACCTCTTCTGGACCTGTTTTTATATTACATTTTTCTTATGTTACATTATTTGTATACCCAACCTTGGCAAAAGGTTCAGATAAATTTTCCTGTATACTTGAAAAAAAAAAATGTACTTGCAATCTTGTTTTTTTTAATGCTTAGTTAATTAAAAATATATTGTAAAAAAAAAAATCTGCAGCCACTTTAAGCACTTAATGTCCTAAAGCCCCCGATAACCCCTGTGACTAAAAAAAATGGAAGTGATGTGTATTACGTCACTTCCCAGTAAACAACTGCCATTCCTCAGCAACTGTAAGTGAGGATGCAGCCAATCAAGCATGAACTGTGTTTGATTAGCTGCATTTCAGGGTAGGGCAGCACAGTGGTGTAGTGGTTAGCACTTTCACCTAGCAGTAATAGGGTCGCTGGTTCAAATCCCGACCATGACACCTTCTGCCTAGAGTTTGCATGTTCTCCCTGTGCTTGCGTGGGTTTCCTCCCACACTCCAAAGACATGCTGGTACGTTAATTAGATCATGTTGATAAAATTGGCCAAATATGTGTATGTTGTATGTGTATGTGTTTGTAAGCGTGTCAGGACCCCACAGGGCAAGGACCGCACTATACCACAGATGGACACCAGTGGCAAAAAGCACCCTGAGGCGATTCAGTTCGCATAGGTTGCGCTATACAAGTCATTCATTCATTCATTGGGGGTCTAATAGACACCTTATGTCTCCTTAAGGAGAAGCTGTCACATTAATAGACACCTGATGTCTCCTTAAGGAGGAGCTGTCACCTGGCCCTGCTCTCACATATGGGGTTCGTAGACCCCTTGTGATAGCAATAAAGTTAAATGAAATAAAAATTAAAAAAAGGGTATTAAAATAAATAAAAAAATAATGAAAATTTTTTAAAGCGACCCCATTCTCTGACACATGCATATGAATGTAAACCTACTCATAGGTCTGGCATGTGTATGTAAATAGCAATTGTGCCACACATGTGAGGTATCACCACAAAGGAATAATTCTAGGGCAATAATTCATGGTTAACAGTAAAAAGATTACTTGGCTTTTAAAATGCCACCTATTTAATATTTTAAGTTCCTTAATTTTCTCCATTTTACGGGCACACACAATTTTAAGTATTGACATGCTTGGTATCTATTTACTTAATACAACCCCATATTTTATAAGTTATCAAAAATGTATATTATATTGTGTTTGTGTTTGCTAAAATTAATTTTGTTGAAAATTTTCCTAAAAATATGGGTTTGATAACCATTTGCACTAATATTTTATAACATACAGAATTGCAATTGCTATGATTTTATTGTACGGGGCCTCTGCTTTCAGAAAATATATATTTTGGAAGGGGGGGGGGGGGGTAATTTTATTAGCAAAAAATGCTGATTTCCCCATGTGTGTGAAAAATGAAAAAAAGATTGCCTTGGACACAAAGCAAACTACCATTAAGGTTGGATTCTAGGCCATAAAGGTTTAACAATTCCAGAGTAGCATTGGGACCATGATTCACATTTCTATTGGTCCATCACTATGCTGCCAGCCTTAATGTCCAAGAAGTATTTGCAAGAGGAAGGAAGTGGGTTTGGAGCACTATCAGAAAGTGACAAAAACTTTGCCTGTCAGATCGACCAAGCATTAACCACTTCAGCCCCGGACCATTTGGCAGCCAAAGGACCAGAGGTCTTTTTTCAATTTCGCACTGCACTACTTTAACTGGTAATTGCGCGGTCATGCAATTTTGTAACCAAACGAAATTTGCGTCCTTTTCTTCCCACAAATAGAGCTTTCTTTTGATGGTATTTGATTGCCTCTGTGATTTTTATTTTTTGCGATATAAACGGAAAAAGAGCGAAAATTTTGAAAAAAAAAGAGATTTTCTACTTTTTGTTATAAAAAAAATCTAATAAACTCAATTTTAGTCAAACATTTGGGCCAAAATGTATTCAGCCACATGTCTTTAGTAAAAAAAATGCCAATAAGCGTATATTTATTGGTTTGCGCAAAAGTTATAGCGTCTACAAACTAGAGTACATTTTCTGGAATTTACACCGCTTTTAATTTATGACTGCCTATTTCATTTCTTGAGGTGCTAAAATGGCAGAGAAGTACAAAACCCCCCCAAATGACCCCATTTTGGAAAGTAGACACCCCAAGCTATTTGCTGAGAGGCATGTTGAGCCCATTGAATATTTTTTTTTTTAGTCCCAAGTGATTGAATAAAGACAAAAATAAAAAAGATTTTTTTTTTTTTCAAAAAGTTGTCACTAAATGATATATTGCTCACACATGCCATGGTTATATGTGGAATTGCACCCCAAAATACATTTTGCTGCTTCTCCTGAGTATGGGGATACCACATGTGTGGGACTTTTTGGGAGCCTAGCCGCGTACGGGGCCCCGAAACCCAAGCACCGCCTTCAGGATTTCTAAGGGTGCAAATTTTTGATTTCACTCCTCACTACCTATCACCGTTTCGAAGGCCATAAAATGCCAAAATAGCACAAAACCCCCCCAAATGACCCCATTTTGGAAAGTAGACACCCCAAGCTATTGTTGAGAGGCATGGTGAGTATTTTACAGCTCTCATTTGTTTTTGAAAATGAAGAAAGTAAAGAAAAAAATTTTTTTTTTCTTTTTTTCAATTTTCAAAACTTTGTGACAAAAAAGCGAGATCTGCAAAATACTCACCATACCTCTCAGCAAATAGCTTGGGGTGTCTACTTTCCAAAATGGGGTCATTTGGGGGGTTTTATGCCATCTGGGCATTCCATGGCCTCCGAAACTGTGATTGGCAGTGAGAAGTGAAATAAAAAAATTACACCCTTAGAAAGCCTGAAGGCGGTGATTGGTTTTTGGGGTTCCGTACGCAGCTATGCTCCCAAAAAGTCCCACAAGTGGTATCCCCGTACTCAGGAGAAGCAACAGAATGTATTTTGGGGTGTATTTCCACATATGCCCATGACATGTTTGAGCAATATATCATTTAGTGACAACTTTTTGTAAAAAAAATAAATAAAAATGGGACAAAAAAAAAAATATTTAATGGGCTCAACATTGCTCTCAAATAGCTTGGGGTGTCTACTTTCCAACATGGGGTCATTTGGGGGGGGTTTGAACTGTCCTGGCATTTTATGCACAACATTTAGAAGCTATGTCACACGTCACCCACTCTTCTAACCACTTGTAGACAAAGCCCTTTCTAACACTTTTTGTTTACATGAAAACATATTTTTTTTTTGCAAGAAAATTACGTTGAACCCCCAAACACTATATATAATGTTAAAGCAAAGGCCCTACAGATTAAAATGGTGGGTGTTGCATTTTTTTTTTCCACACAGTATTTGCGCAGCGATTTTTCAAACGCATTTTTTGTGGAAAAAATACACTTTTTTTATTTTAATGCACTAAAACACACTATTGCTCAAATTTTTGATGAAATAAAAAATATGATCTTAGCCGAGTACATGGATACCAAACACGACATGCTTTAAAATTGCGCACAAACACGCAGTGGCGACAAACTACATACATTTTAAAAGCCTTTAAAAGCCTTTACATGATACCACATTAGATTCACGGAGGAGGTCTACTGCTAAATTACTGCCCTCGATCTGACCTTCGCGGTGATACCTCACATGCATGCTGCAATTGCTGTTTACATATGACGCCAGACCAACGCTTTTACGCCTTTGCGCAAGAGAAGGGGGGCAGGGGTGCTTTTTTTTTGTTTTTTTTGGCTTTTTTATTTTATTTTTCCTTCCTTTTTTTTTTCTTTGTTATGATTTTTATTGTTATCTCAGGGAATGTAAATACCCCCTATGATAGCAATAGGCAGTGACAGGTACTCTTTTTTTGAAAAAATTGGGGTCTATTAGACCCTAGATCTTTCCTCTGCCCTCAAAGCATCTGACCACACCAAGATTGGTGTGATAAAATGCTTTCCCAATTTCCCAATGGCGCGGTTTATATCCGGGAGGGGGACATTCCCTCCCACTGCTTGTAAAAGCAGTCTAGAGGCTAATTACCCGCTAGAATTGCTTTTACATGAAAGCCGATCACTGGCTGAAAAGAATGATACCAAGATGATACCTAAACCTGCAGGCATCATTCTGGTATAACCATTCAAAGTCCAGCAACATACTGGACATATATTGTAATCTTTTTTTTTCATGCAGCCTCTTGGCTGAACGAAAAAAAGAGATTGATTGGTGGGTATGCCCACCATTAGAATACCTCCCTTCATCCACCCACTTCTAATGATGGGCATACATGCACCATTTATATATGCCGATGCATGGGGGCATCCTCCCGCAAAAGTTATGCCGTGTACACACGGTCGGAATTTCGACCGTATGTACGTGGCATTAGGAGCCAATCGCTCCTCCCCCCCCCTGCTGCCCCCATGCTTCGGCATATATGCTCTTTTTTTTTTTAACTGTGGTGGTGAAATCACCTCCTACAGCGTTGGAGTCGCGGCTTTATGTATCGTGGGAGCAAACGCTGTTGCTGTCAAGATAAATAAATCCGCGTTGCAACTGAATGGCGCACCTGAAAACAAAAAAATGCTTAACACTAAAACACACAGTAAACAAAATTACATACCTGAAAAGCAAGCATGATAAAACATGATAAAACATAATAAAACATTGCAGAATAGAATGGAGTAAAAAAAGAGCAACAATAGAGAGAGAGAATAGAGTGAGAGAGAGAACAATAAAACGACAACTATTTTTATTTTTTTTATTTTTCTGAGATTCACAGGTAAAAAAGCTCCTGACTGAAGCGACTGAATCAAAACGCTACCACAAAAAAAATGTTAGCGATCGCAGGGATCAGGCCTGACTCTGCGAACGCTGCAGTTATGTGTGCTTAGTGTTTTGTAAGTGACAGTGATCGATCGATACTGCACTTGGGTGGGCTGGGCTGGGCGGAGAGGGAAAACGCAGGTGCTAGCAGGTATCTGGGCTGATCCCGCTAACAATGCGTTTTTTTTTGGAACCCTAAACTGCTGGGACGCTAGTATAGATCTGATCAGATCAGATATTGATCTGTTCAGATACTGTGCCACTAAGGGAGGTGTATGCTTTGTGCGTGGGTGTTTGCGGTACTGGCACTAACCTGGGGCGACGCAGACCTTATTTGACCCTAAAACCTAATTGATATCACCCGCCGGGCGATCAGGGGGTTTAAACCGTTATTGGGTAATAAATGGCGGGTGCCCTGACAGTATAAAAAATAAAGCTAACTAACCAGCGTCACCCGTAACAGTAATACAAAAAAAAAACTGGTTACCTAGCGACACTAATGCAGCGATCAGAAAAACGATCGCTTAGTGACACTGGCAAAAGGGGGTGAAAGGGTTAACTAGGGGCAATCAGGGGGTTAAAACCTTTATTAGGTAATATATGGGGGTACCTGACGCTATATAAAAACCTGACGGGGAACCTAAATAACGAAATAACTAACTGGCTAACCAGCGTCACCAGTGACAGTTATACAGTGATCACTGGTGAAAGGGTTAACTCTAGGGGCAATCAGGGGGATAAAACCTTTATTTAGGTTGTAATATGGGGGTACCTGACCTATAAACCTATTTATGAACCTATATAAACATGGCGGTTACCTAAAAAAAAAAAATGGTTACCTAGCGACACTAATGCAGCGATCAGAAAAACGATCGCTTAGTGACACTGGCAAAAGGGGTGAAAGGTTTAACTAGGGCAATCAGGGGGTTAAAACCTTTATTAGGTAATATATGGGGGTACCTGACGCTATATAAAAACCTGACGGGGAACCTAAATAACGAAATAACTAACTGGCTAACCAGCGTCACCAGTGACAGTTATACAGTGATCACTGGTGAAAGGGTTAACTCTAGGGGCAATCAAGGGGTTAAAACCTTTATTTAGGTTGTAATATGGGGGTACCTGACCTATAAACCTATTTATGAACCTATATAAACATGGCGGTTACCTAAAAAAAAAAAAATGGTTACCTAGCGACAGCAGTGACACTAATACAGCGATCAGAAAAACGATCGCTTAGTGACACTGGCAAAGGGGGTGAAAGGGTTACCTGGGGGGCAATCAAGGGGTTAAACCTTTATTAGGGGGGGGTAGGGGCTACCTTGGACCTAAAACTAACTGCACTGACAGTTATTACAGTCACACTGACACTAAATGCAGTGATCAGTAAAAAAAATGATCACTGCAATTAGTGACACTGTGACTGGGGGGGGAGGGGGTGATCTGGGGGGTGATCTGGGGGTGACAGGGGGGTGTTTTGTGTGCCTATGTGTACTGGTGTCAGTGTACTGTTGGTGCACTAACCTTTAGACGTTCACAGCTCGGCGTTCCGGTCACATAGACCGGCGCACCGAGCGTGACATCACTTCCTCTGCCTGTGTTTTGATTGACACAGACAGAGGAAGCATCTGATTGGCCAGGAGCGATCGCGAGGGGGTGGCCAGAAACCACTGGCCGTCCCCTCATCCCGGATCGCTCCTGAAGCGATCCCGACCGTCCCCGCCGGCCGGGGGGGGTCCGATCGGACCCCCCACCCGCCGGAAGAATGGCACGTACAGGTACGTGGTTCTGCCTGTACGTGCCATTCTGCCGACGTATATATACAGGGGGCGGTCGGCAAGTGGTTAAAGTAGCACTAAACTCTGGTTTAAAAAAAAATATTCTATTTAAAGCGGAGCTCCGTCCTGGGGAAAAAATTTTTTTTTTTAAAAGTCAGCAGCTACAAATACTGCAGCTGCTGACTTTTAAAAATCAGACACTTACCTGTCCCAGGGTCCAGCGATGCGGGGGAACGAGGCCCCCCCCTCGTTCCCCGAGCCGCTCGCGGCGCCGGCATTCCTAATGTGGGAACCCGGCTGTGGCTTCACAGCCGGGCACCCACTGCGCATGCGCGAGCGGCGCCGTGCGCCGTGATTTGACGCTCAGTCATCTGGGACACGTGACAGGTCCCAGATGACTGTGCGGCACAGAGGGGGCTGAAGGTGGCAGACTACGAGGGACCACCTAGCAACAGGCATTTAGAGGTGAGTAAAAAAAAAATTTTTTTCCAATAATTTTTTTTTTTATTTTTTTTATGATTTTTAAGCCCCTTTTTTTTTTTTGGACCGCAACCCCACTTTAAGTTGGTATTCCTAACTCACAAAAAAAGCCTTCTATTGCTCTCAACCGCCTCCAAATCTCCAAGTTCCAAGATCGGAAAAAGTCACATCGGATTTTATTGTCGGAAAATTTTGAGATCCTGCTCTCAAATTTTTTCCGTCGGAAATTCCGACGGAAAAATCCAGCTAGAGCCCGCACACGGTCAGATTTTCTGACAACATAATCCGATCTGACTTTTTCCATTGGAAAATCCGACCGTCTGTATGGGGCATTAGTCTACAAACTGAGGTCTGTAGGCATAGACCATAGAGTATTTTCATGGATAGAAAACTGGTTACAGGGGTGTGTCCAAAGGGTGGTGATAAAAAAACATGTACCCAGACTGCTCTGGAATGGTAAGTAGGGTACCCCAAGGCTCTGTCTTGAGACCAATTAAATTTATAAATGATATAGAGGTCGGTATAGATAGCTTAATCTCAGTTTTTGCAGATGACACAAAAATAAGCAGGGCAATAACTTCACATCAGGATATAGGAATTTTACAGAAAGACCTGAATAAAAGAATGGAGTGGGCAACTACATGGCAGATGAGGTTTAATGCTAAAAAAATTAAAGTTATGCACTTGGGGGCTAAAAATACTGTATAAACGCAAACTACTCACTAGGGGGGAGAACCTCTAGGGGAATCAAGGATGGAGAAAGATCTGGGGGTCCGGGTAGAAGACAGACTGAGCAATAGCAGGCAATGTCAAGCTTCAGCAAGTAAAGCCAGCATACTATTAGCTTGCATAAAAAAAATGATAATCCTGCCACTTAATAAAACTTTGGTTCAGCCACATCTTGAGTATTCTGTCCAGTTCTGGTCACCAATCCTCAGAATGAATGTGCTGGAGCTGGAGAGAGTCCAGAGAAGGGCAACTAGATTAAAAACTGGATTGGAGGATCTCAATTATGAGAAACGACTACAAGCACTAAATGTATTCTCGCTGGAAAAGAGACGCTTGAGATATGATAGCGGTATACAACTACCTCAATGGTGATCCCAGCATAGGAAGAAAACTTTTCAGTCTCAGGGGGTGTAAAAGGACACGAGTTCACACAATGAGACTGGAGGAGAAGCGGTTTAACCTTAAGCTGTGCAGGGGTTTTTTCACTGTCAGGGTGATACGGATGTGGAACTTTCTTCCACAATTGGTGGTGTCAACGGGGAGTATTGATATTTTTAAAAGACTCTTGGATGTGCATCTTAGTGAACACAACATACAAGGATATGGGAAATGATTACCGACATTGACACACATACACCTTCACAGGTTGAACTGGATGGACTATTGTCTTTATTCAACCTTACCTACTATGAAACTATAATCTGACTTCCAGTTAGAGGGTGGCTACTGTACATTTCTTCTCTCTTTTTCACTCCTGAGATAGATTAGGGACTATGGACGTTGATTGTAGTGTGATTGTAGTGTGCACAAAGCAGTGCACATCACTGCACCTAACATTCACTGTTCATTTCAAACAGATAGAAATTAGGGGAAAAGGAGAGGTCCAGGAGTTCACAGATGTTAAAAGAGGCAGGAAAACACAGCAAAAAATGATTAGTTTTGAAGAATAAGAATATCATTTAGCATAGCTTTAAGGCGTAGCAGTATTGTTTTGGAGTCGGGTGCAGTTATGTGGAGACGCCTATAGGTACCTGCACTCTATACTTGCAACAGTTATTTTTATGAGAATGAAGAATAGGTACTGAATGCATACTTGTCTCTAAAATGTATTTTTTAGTGAACTAGTACATGACAATGATAAAATCTATTTACGTTTTTGTATGAAAAAGTGAAGCCTCTAAAGCTCGATTCACACTAATGCTTTTTTTGATGCATTTTGCAAAAATGCAGGGAAATTTTTTTAACATGGGTTCCTATGGAACATGTTCACATCAATGCTTTTTTGTGCCTCTGCGCTTTTGGATCGGGGACTTTTTTTCCCACAAAATGCAGCATTTTGCATGTAATAGAATTCAATGGACCCGCATCCAAAATGCAAGTCCTGCATTTTTACTGTGATTTTTCTGCGATGTTGCCGCAATTTGCGTTTTTTTTTTTCATTTCTTTTTTTTACACTGTATATAGCTGGTTGCTAAGGAGGGGGCCGGGAAGCTGGCTGCCACGTCCTTAACAACCGATGAATCATCAGCTGTCAGCTGACTTCCCGGTCAATGTAAAAAAAAAAAAAATGCTGGCTAAAAAAAAATAGTGAAAAAAAAAAACAATATAGTATGGATTCCGAGGGCACCCCCACACACCATCTTTTTTTTAAATGGCGTAGGGTTCCCCCCAAATTCCATACCAGACCCTTATCCGAGCATGCAGCCCAGCAGGTAAGGAAAGGGAGGGGACGAGCGAGCGCCCCCCCCCCCTCCTGAACCATACAAGGCCACATGCCCTCAACATGGGGGATGGGTGCTTTGGGGCAGGGGGGCTCTGAGCCCCCCACCACAAAGCACCTTGCCCCCATGTTGATGGGGACAAGGGCCTCTTCTCGTCAACCCTTGCCAGGTGGTTGTCGGGGTCTGCGGGCGAGGGGCTTAACAGAATCTGGAAGCCACCTTTAACAAGGGGGCCCCAGATCCCAGCCCCCCCTATGTGAATGAGTATGGGGTACATTGTAGCCCTACCCATTCACAAAAAAAAAGTATAGTGTAGTGTTAAAAAATACAGTAGACAGTTTTTGACAAGTCTTTTATTAAAAAATCTTCTTCTTCTTCGCTTCTTCCTCCGGTCTTCCCCCATCTTCTCCCGCATTTTCATCCTCGGGTCTTCTCCCCCTGCTTTTTCTTCTTCTCTTCTTCTGTCTTCTTTGTCCAGTGTTCTTCTTCCTCCGCCTCCACTCCAGCCGACGACCCTCCTCCAATTCTGCATCCCGCTGATCTGTCGGCGCCGATGTCCTGCATTTCTTAAATAACAATGGGGGCGTGGCAATCAGATTATGCCATCCAAAGGTCACGCCCCTTGTGACGTCACCGCCTGGGGCATGATGGGTCTTTGAGTCACAAGGGGGCATGGCCTTTGGCCCCCTCCTTAGCAAACAGCTATATACAGTGTAAAAACGCAAAATGCAAATTGCGGCAAAATCGCGGTAAAATCGCTGTAAAAACTTCCAAAAATGCGGAAAGAACGGCAAAAAGCACTGCAGAAACGCCCATAAGCAGCATGCATAGCACTTTTTACAATTTGGCACCGCGCTGCTTTAACTGGTAATTGTGCGGTCATGAAATGCTGTACCCAAACAAAATTTGCATCCTTTTTTCCCCGCACATAGAGCTTTCTATCACTACCTTACACAGACCCCATCTTGGAAAGTAGACGCCCCAAGCTATTTGCTGAGAGACATGTTGACTCCATGGAATATTTTATATTTTGTCACAAGTTTCAGGAAAATTACAATATTATTTTTTTTTCAAAAAGTTGTCACTAAATGATTTATTGCTCAAACATGCCATGGGCATATGTGAAATTACTCCAAAATACATTGTGCTGCTTCTCCTGAATACAGGGATACCACATGTGTGAGACGAGGGATGGAGGGAGAGGGAGGGAGGGACAGCAGCAATATGTGTATTCTAGAAAGTTTAACAATCAGCAGATAAAGATTCCCCAAACACCTGGTGTTAGCACTTCAATCATCCCAGCACCATGGTTGTTATGGTGTCAGGATGATTGAAGCACATTATTTCTATTATTACATTGTAATATAAAATGAAATCATTCAACTCACCATAATGCAGAATAAGTGGGAGCCCTGAGTGTGTCACGTGTCACATCGCCTGCCACCAGATGCCATCAGGTGTCCCCAGCAGAGTCCGTCCTTACATCAGGTGTCCCCAGCGGAGCCCGTCCTTACATCAGGTGCCCCCAGCGGAGTCTGTCCTTACATCAGGTGCCCCCAGTGAAGTCCGTCCTTACATTAGGTGCCCCCAGCGGAGTCCGTCCTTACATCAGGTGCCCCCAGCGGAGTCCATTCTTACATCAGGTACCCCCAGCGGAGTCAGTCCTTACATCAGGTACTCCTAGTGGAATCTGTCCTTACATCAGGTGCCCCCAGCGGAGTCCCTCCTTTACATCAGGTGCCAACAGCTGAGTCCCTCCTTTACATCAGGTGCCCCCAGCAGAGTCCCTCCTTACATCAGGTGCCCCATCAGAGTCCCTCCTTACATCAGTGTCCCCAGTGGAGTCCCTCCTTGCATCTGTGTCCCCAGCAGCGGAGTCCCTCCTTACATCAGTGTCCCCAGCGGAGCCCCTCCTTACATCTGTGCCCCCATCAGCGGAGTCCCTCCTTACATCTGTGTTCCCAGCAGAGTCCCTCCTTACATCAGTGTCCCCATCAGCGGAGTCCCTCCTTACATCTGTGTCCCCAGCAGAGTCCATCCATACATCAGTGTCCCCATCAGCGGAGTCCCTCCTTACATCTGTGTCCCCAGCGGAGTCCCTCCTTACATCTGTGTCCCCAGCGGAGTCCCTGCTTACATCAGTGTCCCCAGCGGAGCCCCTCCTTACATCAGTGTCCCCATCAGCGGAGTCACTGTGGACGCTAGTATAGATCTGATCAGATCAAAGATATTGATCCGTTCAGACACTATACTACTAAGGGAGGTGTATGGTGCGTGCATGGGTGTTAGCGCTACTGGCACTAATCTGATGCTGCCTAGTGTGATGCTGACCCTAACTGACGCTAAAACCAAACTGATATCCCCCGCCGAGTGATCATGGGGTTAAACCTTTATTTAGTTAATATACGGCGGGTACCCTGACGCTATAAAAAATAACTAACTAACCAGAGTCACCCGTAACACTAATACGGTGATCACTGGTGACAGGGGGTTATCAAGGGGTTAAACCTTAATTGGGGGGGTCAGGGGGGTACCCTAAATCTACCTGGGACTACCACTAACTGCCCTAACGCTGATTAGTGTCAAAATTACACTCTCTGGCTCTTGCATTTTTTATGCTGCCTAGTGTGCATTGAACCTACATTTCCCCTAAATGAGCACCCAGCTGACAAATACAGACCTGACAAATGTTATATCCCTTCCCCATGCTGTCCAAAACAAGGGCATCTAAAACGTATAGTTTTGTATGCATCTAAATGCAGGACTATAGGAACCAATTGTGCCATACACACAGCTGCATCTGCATACAAAATTGTGCACTGCATTCTGCAGGGGTACAAAAAATGTAGGAGACAACTGCACCTGGGGTCATACATATTTGCAGATTTTGCACATGCATGCGTGTAAACACATATAAACAAGTCTAAAGCCCCATACACACGGTCGGATTTTCGCATGGATTCTGTCCTATCGGACAATGTTGTCGGAAAATCCGACCGTGTGTAGGCACCATCGGACAGTGTACCTCGGATTGTCCGACGGACAAAGTCGTATCTCCTGCTGGATAGATTTTCTGACAACAAAGTCCGATCACACCAAATCCGATCGTGTGTAGCGAATTCCGACGGACAAAGTGCTACGCATGCTCAGATCACATTACAAGACCAAAGCTATTGGCTACTAGCCTCTACGTAGTCCCATCGTAGGCAACAAACGTCACCACGTTCAGAATGATCGGATTTTCCGACAACTTTGTCCGACCGTGTGTACGCAAAACCAACATCGGACAAAGTACGACGGACATGATCTGACGGACCTGGTCCTCGGATAATCCGAGCGTGTGTATGGGGCTTAATGTCCCGTACACACGATCAGATTTTCTGACAACAAATGTTGGATGTGAGCTTGTTGGCGGAAAGTCCGACCATGTGTATGCTCCATCAAACATTTGTTGGCGGAATTTCCACCAACAAATTTTGGCTAGCAGGTTCTCAAATTTTCCGCCCAAAAATTTTTGTTGTCGGACTTTAAGATTGTGTGTACAAAAATCCACGCATACTAAGTACGAGCCAGAAGCACTGATCTTGTAAAACTTGCGTTTGTAAAGGAGATATCACATGACTATTGAACTTCCTTTTTATCGACTCGCGTCGGAATTCTCTACACACGATCGGAAAAAGTCTGATCGGATTTTTTGTTGTTGGAAAATTTAGATCCAGCTCTCAAACATTTTCCGGCGGAAATTCCGACGGAAAAAGTACGATAGAGCCCACACACGATCGGATTTTCCGACAACATAATCCGATCAGACTTTTTCCGGCAGAATTTCCGACCATGTGTACAGGGCATTACCATTGTGGTCCCCCAAGGTTCTGTCCTTGTACCTCTCCTATTCTCGATCTACACCTCCACCCTGGGTCAGCTGTTTATGTACTGGTCCAAATCATTTGGTGGAGGGGGGATAATGGTGTGGGATGTTTTTCAGGGGTTGGGCTTGGCCCCTTAGTTACAGTAATGCCGCGTACACACTAAGGGACTATCCCACGGGAATGTCCGCTGGACTCGAGTCCGCCGGACAATCCCCCGTGTGTGGGCGCCGGTGGACTTTTTGGCGCCAAAAGTCCGGCGGACTAGATTTTAAGTTTGGTTTTAAAATTATCCGCTGGACTTGGCAGTCCGGCGGACAATCCCGCCGTTAGTATGCTAGTCCGCCGGACTTTTGGAAATGAACGGACTTGCCGCTCATCGGAAAGTCCGTTCATTTAGCACGTGACTTCAGGTAAACGGAGCTAGCGAAGGCAGTAAATGCCGCCGCGCTAGCCCCGTCACCTGGCATGGATTAAAGGGAATCCCCACGCCGAAAAAACGGCGTGGGGGTCCCCCCCAAATCCATCTCAGACCCTTATCCGAGCACACAGCCCGGCAGGCCAGGAAAGGGGTGGGGACGAGCGAGCGCCCCCCCCCCTCCTGAGCCATACCAGGCCGCGTGCCCTCAACATGGGGGGTGCCCTGGGGAAAGGGGGGCCGTGCGCCCCCCCCCCCCAAAGCACCTTGTCCCCATGTTGATGAGGACAAGGGCCTCTTCCCGACAACCCTGGCCATTGGTTATCGGGGTCTGCGGGCGGGGGCTTATCAGAATCCGGGAGCCCCCTTTAATAAGGGGGCCCCCAGATCCCGGCCCCCCACCCTATGTGAATGAGTATGGGGTATCGAGGCGGATCGAGACCCCCAGACGACGGCGTCGACGACGAAGAAGGTAGCCGGCCTCCTCTGCTCAGTAAAAGAGCTAGGTAAATAGCAGAGGAGCCGGGCTAGAAGACCGCCCAAGACGGAAAAAGACCCCCGGAGCAGTGCAATAAAATATTTTTTTTAAATTGTGTGTTTTTTTTATTTACACTTTACACCTTAGGTGAATGGGTAGGGGTACATCGTACCCCATACTCATTCACATAGGGTGGGGAGCCGGGATCTGGGGGCCCCCTTATTAAAGGGGGCTCCCGGATTCCGATAAGCCCCCGCCCGCAGACCCTGACAACCAACAGCCAGGGTTGTCGGGAAGAGGCCCTTGTCCTCATCAACATGGGGACAAGGTGCTTTGGGGTGGGGGGGCCGCACGGCCCCCCTTTCCCCAGGGCACCCCCCATGTTGAGGGCACGCGGCCTGGTATGGCTCAGGAGGTGGGGGGCGCTCGCTCGTCCCCACCCCTTTCCTGGCCTGCTGGGCTGCGTGCTCGGATAAGGGTCTGAGGTGGATTTGGGGGGGACCCCCACGCCGTTTTTTCGGCGTGGGGATTCCCTTTAAATCCATGCCAGGTGACGGGGCTAGTGCGGCGGCATTCACTGCCTTCGCTAGCCCCGTCTACCTGCAGTTACGTTCTAAATTAATGGACTGCTCCGTGTGTGGGCAAGTCCGTTCATTTTCAAAAGTCCCGCGGACTTTTTCCCACGGATTGTCCGCTGGAGAAGTCCGGGCGTGTGTGGGCAAGTCACACGCTCGGAAGTCCGGGCGTGTGTGGGCAAGTCACCCCCTCGGAAAGTCCGGCGGTTTGTCCGCTGGACTAGGTCCGGCGGACAAAGTCCGAACGTGTGTACTCGGCATTAGTCAAACATTCCCATAGACACATTCCTATACCTTGTAGACAACCTTTTCAGAGAGCTGTTATAGCTGCAAAGGGTGGACCAACTCAATATTGAAACCTACAGAATTATGATCAGATTTTTTCCGACAACAAATGTTTAATGTGATGTGACCTTGTTGGCGGAAAAGTCCGACCGTGTGTATGCTCCATCGAACATTTGTTGACAGACTTTCCAACAAATTTTGGCTAGCAGGTTCTCAAATTTTCAACCAACAAATTTTTGTTGTCGGACTTTCCGATCGTGTGTACACAAGTCTGTCACACAAAAGTCCATGCATGCTCAGAAGAAGAAGCGGCCAGTCATGTAAACTAGCGTTCGTAATGGAGAATTAACATTCGTGACGTGGCAAATTAGGAAATCTCCAAATGCAACGCACAATTCTCTTCTTCTTTAATGGCATAATAATGAAGCTGCTTTGCTGGTGATACTGATGGAGTTATTGGAAACTAATTTTCAAAGGCTTTTTTTTCAAGTGATATCAAGAATAATAATAATAGCGCAAAATAAAAAATGCAAAAAGAAAAGAGCAAATCAACACTCACCAAGCTTTTACTAACACGAAATTAGCAGAAGGAGCCCAAAGGGTGGCGTTAAATAGCTGAAAAACCATGTAGTACGTCTAGTACGTTGCTACTTTTGGTAATATAGTGAATATACACATTTATTTTAGCACTAGTCCAGAACTGCCCTAAATGCACTTTAGTGAAATCCCAAAATATGCTTATATTGTGTACCATCACAGGTTCTCCAATTTTTATTGTTTACAATTTTTTCCAGATGTTAAAATCACCATATGACTATAAAACAAGGTATAACATTACTATATTTTATTCAGTATTAATTATAGCATTCTCTGCAAATATTTGACACCAGATGGCCCCTATTCTATGATGTCACTGAAGCAACCAATAATTGTAGCTATTTTGTTTCCTTTTAACTTTGGAGACAGAACAAGACTTAACTTTTAATACTGCAGAGGTGTTAACTCCAAGGTCCTGGATATCCAATTTTTTGTTGCCTTAGCTGGCAGACTGTGGGGATTTGCGTTTCTCATCCTGCAGAGATCTTTTATTTAGGATTACAGACCTTATCTGACCTTTGGCTAAAACGATATACCCTTCATTGGTGGAGATGCTTATTCTGTTATGTGGAATATGTGTCAGGAATGGTTTACTGAGGTGATAGATTTGAGATGCAAAATGTAGCTTCCTGTGATGAGTGGTATAGCAGTGTAAGAATGAGAAAGAAAGAACAGAATCTGAGAATTATTAAGTGTAATGCAATTGTGATTTGTGAAAAAAGTATGAATACACTGATGTAATAGTGTTGTATGTTTTATTTTGTGAAAATATACTTGTATCAATTGAGAGCAGACAATTAAGTAAAAAAGTAAAAAAAAAAAAACACACATTTTTCTTAAAAGCCGCTGCTCCCAAGTAACCCAGCTGCTCTAGCTGCTAGTAGCAATATGGGTATTTCATATCAATAAAGAATGCAGATATTTTGTTGTTTCCAGACAGTTATTGTGTGACAGACCTGCAGTGAGATCAGGGCCGATCCTGGGCGGGTGCGCGGTGTGCACCACACCCAGCCGCCACAGAAAGGGGGGTGCAGAAGTGCCAGAGTGCTCCCCTCCCTCCTCCTCTTCTTCTGTGCAGTAGGGAGGAGCTTCAAGTTTGAGTCGAACATGAGTTTGACTTGAACATCGGCTGTTGGATCGTTCACCGAAGATCGAACATTATGGAACGTTTGCTCCAAATTTGATCGGCGTGTCACGCCCCATAATGCACTGCGTCATCACAGTGCATTGCTGGCTGATTATTGGCCAAGCATGATTGGCCAATCACAGCGCCGTCAGCAAAGAGAGCGATAATTGGCCAAAGACAGGGTGCCTTTGGCCAATAAAGGCTCAGGGGGTTAAGTACACGCTCCACACTATATAAGGCCGCCTGCATATCAGCCTTGTGTAGTGTGTTGCTGGCGGAGAGAGAAATAGAGAGAGAGAGAGTGTAATTTCATGTACTTTGAGCAGGCAGTTTATTCAGTTAGCTAGATCTCACTGCAGACCGTTCCTGCTGTACTGTTTCTAATATACTTCATGCAGGCAGTTGATTCAGTTAGCTGCAGTGTATTTAATATATATATATATATATATATATATATATATATATATATATATATATATATATATATATATATATATCCACTGCATACAGTTTAGCTAGATCTCACTGCAGACCGTTCCTGCTGTACTGTTTCTAATATATATATATTTATATATATATATATATATATATATATGGTATATATATATATAAATATATATATATACATACATACACACTGTATACAGTTTAGCTAGATCTCACTACAGACAGTTCCTGGTGTATTGTTTCTAATATACTTCAGGCAGGCAGTTGATTAAGTTAGCTGCAGTGTATTTAGTATATATATACATCCCAGCTTTGTATATATATATATATATATATATATATATATATATATATATATATATATATATATATATATATATATCCACTGTATCCAGTTTAGCTAGATCTCACTGCAGACCATACCTACTGTACTGTTTCTAATATGCTTCAGGCAGGCAGTTGAGTCAGTTAGCTGCAGTGTATTTAGTATATATATATATATATATATATATACATACATCCCGGCTTTGTATATATATATATATATATATATATATATATATATATATATACACTGTATCCAGTTTAGCTAGATCTCACTGCAGACCGTTCCTGGTGTACGTAGTCCCTGCATACACTTTCCCCATACACTTTCAGGCAGGCAAGTAATTCAGTGATCTGCAGTGCGAAAAATATATATATACTGTCTCCTACATATATATCCACTGCATTCTAGTCTAGCCAAGCCTATATCTGACTGCAGGCCATTGCTGGTGTACGTTTTCAAATACACTTTCAGGCAGGCAGGCAGGCAAGTGATTCAGTGATCCGCAGTGCATAAAATATATATATACCGTCTCCTACATATGTATCCACTGCATTCTAGTCTAGCCAAGCCTATATCTGACTGCAGGCCATTGCTGGTGTACTCAAATGTATGAAAAAGAAAAAGAAATAGTGGGTTCATCAAATATATATTAAAAAGGGAATTCCTCAAACATTTAACTTTAAAATGAATATATATTTCTTAAAGTCCACTCAAAAGATGTGAAGATGGTAATCAGCTCAGTGACAAGTCCATCAAACAACATTGGTAAGTGTACCATAAAACATCATGGAAAAAATTATTTTTAAAACAATCCCAATGTGTTCAGGTCTCCTTCACCATACCACTTGTGCCACAGCCCTATAGGTAATGCACTTACCAGAACCTGCTGGTTAGTAAGCGTTTCAATCAATTAAGCAAACGTTGATTCACTGGTCACTCTCCATCTATAGTATGCTCATTGCAAGCAATGGATAAAAAAAATCCACATAGCGTAATCCAGTACAACTTATATTTATTAATTTAAAATGCACTCACAATAAAACACTCACAATGTAAATATAAAAAAGAGGCATGTAACCACAATCTTGTGTAAGTCGTGCGTTCCAGTCTAACCTTTCACGGCTCCCGCGGTGTTCCCGGGAAGGAGAGACACGAAGCAGCCGACACTGTAGAATGCTCTACAGTGTCAGCTGCTCCGTGTCTCTCCTTCCCGGGAACCCCGCGGGATCGGTGAAAGGTTAGACTGGAAAGCACGACTTACACATGATTGTGGTTACATGCCTCAGTGGCTGCACATGCAGCAGAGGGTCATCAATGACTACCTGTGTGAGTATGGCACCAGGACAGGGTCAGGGGAGCTTGGCTTTTTTTCACCCCGCCAGTGGCTACTGATCAAGGGTGCATGCACTGTCCTGTCACCATTTGAGGAGGCCACAAGGATGGTGAGCAGTGACAGTGCATGCATCAGTGATACTGTCCCTCTTGTATTCCTGTTGGAGCACATGCTGCATGGAATAATGGACAGGGCACTTGAGGCAGAACAGAGGGAGTAAGAGAAGGAGTTCCTTACCCCTCAAGGCCCCTTTATCTAGACAGTATTCCTGCAGGCCCGCCTATCACACAGGAAGAGGAGGAGGAGGAGGATTGTGTGAGCATGGAGCTGGAGCCTGGCACTCAGCATCAGCAGCAGTTTTCAAGGGATCGTTTTCACTCCCCAGAAACCCATGGACTTGTACGTGGCTGGGAGGAGGTGGCTGTGGATCATGTCGTCCTTAGTGACCCAGAGAACTCCAGACTTAATGCCTCAGCAAACCTATGCTGCATGGCCTCCCGGATCCTGCAAAGCCTGCGAAAGGACACTCGGATTCGTCGTATCAAGTAGAGGGATCAGTACTGGCTGGCAACCCTTCTTGATCCACGTTACAAGGGTAAGGTTGCAGAACTTATCCAACCTTCACAGAGGGAGCAAAGGATGAAACATCTTCGGGAGGACTTGCAGAAAGGTTTGTGCAATGCGTTTCCAGAGCCTGAGAGGTTGCAATTTCCTGGTCCTCCTGGACAACCTGCTGCTGAGGCTTCGGTCAGTCACAGAAGGAGCGATGGAGAAGGTGGCCGCCTGACCGATGCGTTCAGCTAATTTTTTAGTCCGCAGCCCCAAGGTCTGATCGGTTCCAGCAACCATCGCCAGCGTCTGATTTGCATGGTGCAGGAATACCTTGGGGCAAGATCAGACTTGGAGACCTTTCCAACCGAAAATCCACTGGGTTACTGGGTCTTGAGGATGGATCACTGGCCAGAGCTTGCACAGTATGCAATTGAGCTACTGGCCTGTCCTGCATCCACTGTTCTATCTGAACGTACATTCAGTGCTGCTGGAGGCTTTGTAACCAATCACAGAATGCGCCTGTCCACAGACTCGGTTGACCGGCGTACCTTCATAAAAATATATAGTTTCATAGTTAGTAAGGTTGAATAAAGACATCGGTCCATCCAGTTCAACCTGAGCGAGTGTCTACAATTGTCCCCATCCCTGTACATTGCACACTCACATCAGTCCCTACCCTCAAGGAGCCCACAATCCAAGGTCCCCATTCATATACTAGGGCCAATTTTTGGACAGAAGCCAATTAACCTACCTGCATGTCTTTGGATTGTGGGAGGAAACCGGAGTACCCGGAGGAAACCCACGCAGGCACAGGGAGAACATGCAAACTCCAGGCAGGAAGTGTCGTGGTTGGGATTCGAACCAGCGACCCTTCTTACTGCTAGGTGAGAGTGCTAACCACTACACCACTGTGCCGCCCCAAATATCAGTCTTGGATCACCAGCTACCAAGCACCTGATGCTGATGTAACCGATTAATTTTTTTATGAATGTGAGATCCCTTGAAGACTGCCTATGCTGATGCTGAGTGACTATCCTGTTATGCTGAGTGACTATCCTATTCCTCCTCAATGTTCATGTTGATAGCTTCTAAGAACATTTTTGGTTCTGGGCACCACCACCAGTGCCTAAAACCCAATTTTTCTGCCCCTGTTTAACAGGGGCGTGTAATTACAAATTTAGCTGTAATATTTTGCAGCAGGACTCGTTCCTGCCCTCAACTAAAATATCTGTGAGGGGTTGCAGTGTTGTGGTACCACCACCACTACCGCCGCCCAAGGCCCAATTTTTCTGCCCCTGTTTAACAGGGGCGTGTAATTAAAAAAATGTCTGTAATATTTTTCAGCAGGGCTCGTTCCTGCACTCAACTAGAGTATCTGTGAGGGGTTGCAGTGTTGTGGCACCACCACCGCTGCCTAAGGTCCAATTTTTCTGCCCCCTGTTTAACAGGGGCACATAATTAAAATGTTTGCTGTAATATTTCGCAGCAGGGCACGTTCCTGCGCTCAACTAGAGTATCTGTGAGGGGTTGCAGTGCTGTGGCACCAGCACCAGTGCCTAAAGCCCAATTTTTCTGCCCCTGTTTAACAGGGGCATGTAATTACAATTTTTGCTGTAATATTTTGCAGCAGGGCCCATTCCTGCGCTCAACAAGAGTATCTGTGAGGCTTTACAGTGTTGTGTCACCACCGCCACCTTCGCCTAAGGCCCTTTTTAACAGGGGCGCGTAATTACAATTTGTGATCTAATATTTCACAGCAGGGCTCGTTCCTGTGCTCAACAGCAGAATCCGTGAGGGGTTACAGTGTTGTGGCAACACCACCACACCACCACCAAAGGCCCAATTTTTCTGACCCTGTTCAACTGTGAGGGCTTACAGTGTTCTAATACCACCAACAACTAAGGCCCAAATTTCTGCAGAGTATATAGGGCAGGCTGTATAGTATACAGGCGGTCCCCTACTTTCAAACATCCGACTTACAAACAACTCCTACTTACAAACGGACCCGACATTACATTACAGCCGCAAGCAGTTTTAAATGACTTTTATTCCTTTAGAAATTTCATTTTGTGCAGGGACTGTTCTAAACATGGGAAACATGCACCACTTTACAGGCATACTATAGACATCCCCAGGTACGATATTTAAAGGAATATTTCACTTTTATTTTCTCACTTTAAGCATCATTAACATCACTGCTCCCAAAAAAACTGACGCTTTTAAAACTTTCTTTTGCATTGATACATGTCCCCTGGGGCAGGACCCGGGTCCCCAAGCCCTTCTTAGGATAATGACTTGTATATTAGCCTTTAAAATTCACACTTTTGATTTCTCACGTTCGAGTCCCATAGACTTTAATGTGATTAACCACTTGCCGACCGGCGCACACAGATGTACGTCGACAGAATGGCACGGACAGGCAGGAGGGCGTATATATAAGTCCCTCCTTTCTGCCTGTCCATGCCATCGGGAGCGAGCTGGGAGCGGCGCGCTCCTGCGCCGGTCGGGACCCCCGTGAGTCCGATCGCGGTCCCCGCGGACTCGATCGCCACGGGGACATCCGCGATCGTCTCACGGGACGGCTGAACGGGGAGATGCCGAGATAAACAGCATCTCCCCGTTCTGCCTAGCAACTAGTGACGCCGATCTCTTCTCCCTGTGATTGGAGCAGAGATCAGCATTCACTAGCTGACAGCCACACCCCCCCACAGTAAGAAACACACCCCTAGGCCTACTTAACCCCTACACTGCCCCCTTGTGGTTAACCCCTTCACTGCCAGTGTCATTTTTACAGGAATCAATGCATTTAAATAGCATTAATTGCTGTAAAAATGACAATGGTCCCAAAAATGTGTCAAAAATGTCCGATGTGTCTGCCATAATGTCGCAGTCACAAAAAAAATCGCAGATCTCCGCCATTACTAATAAAAAAAAAATTATTAATAAAAATGCTATAAAACTATCCCCTATCTTGTAAACGCTATAACTTCTGCGCAAACTGATCAATAATCGCTTATTGCGATTTTTTTTACCAAAAATATGTAGAAGAATACGTATCGGCCTGAACTGAGGAAAAAAATTTTTTTTTATATATTTTTTGGGGATATTTATTATAGCAAAAAGTAAAAAATAATGCATTTTTTTCAAAATTGTCGCTCTATTTTTGTTTATAGCGCAAAAAATAAAAACCGCAGGGGCGATCAAATACCACCAAAAGAAAGCTCTATTTGTGGGGAAAAAAGGACGTCAATTTTGTTTGGGAGCCACGTCACACGACCGCGCAATTGTCAGTTAAAGCGACGCAGTGCCGAATCGCAAAAAGGGGCCTGGTCCTTTGGCTGCAAATTGGTCCGGTCTGAAAGTGGTTAAATGGGTGTTCGAATGTTCGCGCAAACGTTCGGTCCATTCGCATGTTCTGGATGCGAACCGAACCGAGGGGTGTTCGGCTCATCCCTAGTGTGCAGTGTGGTGTGACTGTGTGACAAGTACAGGAACAATTACGTGTGTCTCCCTCGGTCAGCTGAATGTAGGAGGGAGAGACACAAAAGGCATTGTTCCTGTATTTGTCACACCACTCTGATCCGCTTCCCTGTCTGGGTCACATATGATCCCTCCTGTGTGTGCCTGGGCACCCCAGTGCTTTCCTGTCCCGGTGGACGTGTCTGGAGTGAAAGGGGCTGTCTTAATGTACAGGCACCTCTAGGAACTGGCCAGGGGTCCTAGGTGCTTGAAGGGGCCTTGAGTTTCCTCCCAGCAGTCACTGTACTGCCAACAGTTCCCCACGCTGTGGTTGGCTCTTTTGAATGTGCTACAGGTCAGTCACCTTATCTGTCTCCAGACTCCAGCTGTCTTCAGTGCTCTCTCCCTCCCCGGCATTTTCCTCCTCGCCTCAGCCACTATCTCATCCAGCATTCCTTTCATTCTCACACAGATCCATCTGTCTCTGCCTGTCCCACTGCTTCCCTCTCAGGTCCTTGCTAACCCTTGCTACCTTCTCCCAGCCAGCCGGTTTGAGAACATTTAGCAGCCATGCTAATTTGTAGCCTCTTCCCTGGCTGACTGAAATTCTCTTCCTGACACCTTCCCAACAATAGTCCCTCACTAGTTCCCTCACTCCCCTCCCCCTCCCAGTCTTCTTCTCTGGAGGCACTTCACCGTCACACAGGTGTGTGGCCCCCACCCCCAATACATAAACATTGCAAATGGCCAAAATCCATCCCTCTCCAGACCCTTAACCTCCATCTATTTACCTCTCCTCCCCCTTTCCTCATGTCAGCACAAATCCTCCTCCTTCTGTATCCCTATACAGACCAGAATCCCCCAGTTTCACTCCAGTTCTACTCTACCCACCCCCCATCTCTTACCCACGTACCCATGTTTACCCCCTGTTCATTCTCCCCTATCCCATTGTTCCCAACCCCACCCTCCCATTTTTTCAGGGGCTAAAGAAGAACCCTGAGGTGGAGCATCTTATTACTGCTGCTGTTTGTGTGTAGGCGGGATGTGTACTGCGCCAATCCCTGCTGACCCTCCTCTCTTATTCATCCCATGTGATTGTTGCAGTACACATCCCACCCACGCAAGCAGCAGCAGTAAAAGGAATCTCCACCTCTGGGGTTCTTCCTTATCCCCTGCAAAGTGCCAGAAGAGAGCCAGACACTCTGCAGGGGAAGGTAGATGGGGAGATGTCATTCCAGTTTTGATTTAACCCAGTGACAGCCTGCCAGAATAGGTAGGATCAGTGACAGCAGCTTCCCTGAGCAGCTCTGCTTAAGGAGACCATATCTGTAGTACACATTACTGCGCCTATACTATACTCTCCTGCCCTCTGTACTGTGCCTGATTACCCTCCCCCTGTGCTGTGCCATCCTGCTCCCCCCTGTAATGTACCTCCCACCCTTGGACTGTACCCTCCTAACCACTGTACTGTACTGTGCCCTCCTGCCCTCCCCCCATATTGTACCCCCCATACTGTGCCCACTTGCTCCCCCTGCACTGTACCCTCCTGCCCCCATATTGTGCCCCTACACCTGTACTGTACTCTCCTGCCCCCCATACTGTACCCCTACCCCTGTACTGTGCCCACTTGCACCCCTGTACTGTACCCTACTAACCAATGTACTGTATCCTCCTGCCCCCCCATACTGTACCTTCCTGGCCCCCTCTGTACTGTGCCCTCCTGCTGCCCCATACTGTACCTTCCTGGTCCTGTACTGTTCCCCCTGTATTGTGCCCCCCTAACCACTGTACTGTGCCCTCCTGCACACCGCATACCCCCCCATCCCATACTGTATCGTCCTGTTCCTCGGTGTAAGCTAAAGGGGACACTGAATTCCTGTCCTGAAGAGCAGGGTCCACTCAATTCCTTCTCTTATGCAAGAGACTTTGCACAATCCTGTATAGTCTGCTACACAGTTCCACTAAGGCCCCATACACACTATTAGATTTTCTGAAGATTTTTGTCTTCAAATTTACCAAAACCATCTAGGGCAAGGGCCTGCCTGATTGCATACAAATTGAAACTGTTAGGGCTTGACCTCATATTATATGGTTTTGGTAAATCTGAATACAAAAATCTGCACAAAATCTATTAGTGTGTATGGGGTCTTAAGCCTCATACACACGGTTTGATTGTTGACAGGGGATTGTCTGTTGACAGACTGTTGTCCTAAAATCTTACCGTTAGTACGCTACTTTTGACAATTGTTGTCCAATTTTCCGCCAACAAATGTTGGATGACAGGCTAGTAAATTTTTGAAGTCAGATTTTCATATGATCAGTACACAAATCCGTCACACAAAAGTCGAAAGTACAAACACGCATGCTCGGAATCAATGATCACCAAATACAAAATTAGCAGAAGGGGCCCAAAGAGTGGCGCTCAAGAGCTGAAATTCCATGTAGTACATCACTACGTTCGTGTTTGTGGCACCACAATTTTGTACCGTTAGTATGCACCGTTAGATTTTGACAAAAATCTGACGCTTGATTGGCCAACAATCGTACCGTCTTTTGGTCACTGGACTAATGAACTGAAGTTGTGCACCTGACTGTGGAAAACACTGTGTGCCTGGCTGCGGGGCTGAAACTATGGAAGATTTGGGAAAAATACCAGCGGCTCCTATGGGGTACACCAATACCAAATTTTTAAGAGCGAGTACCAATACTTTTTCTCAAGTACTTGCCAATACCAATTACTGATACCTATTTTTAGTGTCACGCAACAGTGTTTTTAGGTCTTGCTCACACCATACATGCATGAAAACTGATGTGAAAACTGCACAGATTTCACTTGCAGAGACACCAGTTTTACATCATTTTCAAATCAGTTTCACGTCAGTTTCAGTTTCACCTGTTTGCAGTGCGATTGGAAAGAGTCCTGTGTGATTTCAGTCTGGTTCAGGTGCGATTTCTAATCTACAATTCACATTGGAATTGCACCTGAAAATCTGAGATTTTAGTATTGGAGCATTTGCTCGAGTACATGTATAAATAGTAGTATACATAAATACTACAAGCATCTGCACCGATACCGGTATGGGTGCAACCCTAGTAAAAAATATAAGAAAATTTGAAATAACTGAAAGAATAAAAAATAATCTAAAGATAAACTGCAAAAGGGGGGCCAGCAGCTAAACAAGAACTGATGTTGTTGCTGACACCAAAAAAATGTGGTAGAAAGGACTGCGGGGTCTATTCACTGTGAACACACTGATATGTAGCCCACTACACTGCAATTCACAGCAATTTAGGACAATACAGCACAGTAGACATGGAAGCGGGGGGGGGGGGGTGTTACATATTATGTAGCACACCACAGTGACATAATGTAGCACAATACAGCCTTGTATATAATACTGTATGTATACTGTATGTAGTACTGTTCACCACCAGAATTTTGGTTTTTTTTTCCTTTCCTTCCTTCAGCTTACTAATTAAGGGGAGTGCCTAATTGATCACAGGTGCTTGAGGCCTATATAAGTTTGTGTAGAGCTCATCGTGAGCCTGCTCATCTTTGAGACTGCTTGAACTCTGTCCAAGTGGAACTATTCTAAGTGGTGAGTTAAAACCAGAGTTAGTGGAACTATTCTAAGTGGTGAGTTAAAACCAGAGTTAGTGGAACTATTCTAAGTGGTGAGTTAAAACCAGAGTTTAAAACAGGAGTTAAGACAGGAGTCTTAAAACCTGTGACATCTTAAACTTCCTATAAGCAATTATATTGTAACTGGGAAATGAGTGCTAGCAGGGTTGGAGGTTTTGCTCAGTGCACAGTGTGCCACATGTATGCAAAATTGGTGCAACTGCTCCAGGATGGATACCGCTGTGACAGATGTGAGCGGGTTGCCCTTCTGGAAGCTCGCATTAGAGATCTGGAGGAGCAAGTTGCAACACTGGGCGGAAAGGACAACCTTGAAAGGGGTCCTCTGCTCGCTGAGCAGGTGGTCAGTAGGGGTGATGTGGAGGGTGGAGGGGCAAGTCAGGATTATCAGATAGGAAGATGGGTTAATGTAGTTAGAGGGAGTGGAAGGGGCTTGCGGAAAAGGAAGGCCAGTCCTGTATTTGTGCATCAAAACAAATTTGCCAAGTTGGGTGAAGATGTGGAGGTGGCAAACACAGAGGTGGCAGCCCTAGAGGTCACTGCTACCCCTAACAGCCGGGAGAGCAGACCATCTAGTAGAGGTGGTGAGGGGAGTGCAGGTAGGCCTAGACAGTTGGTGGTAATAGGGGATTCTATAATCAGAAGGACTGATAGAATAATTTGTCGCCAGGATTGCCTCAACCGAATGTTTTGCTGTCTCCCTGGTGCTAGGGTTCGGCATGTGGTGGACCGGGTGGATAAATTACTGGGAGGGGCTGGGCATGACCCAGCTGTCTTGGTCCACGTTGGAACCAATGACAGTATACATGGAAGGTAGAGGCTCCTTAAGAATCAATTTAAAGAACTAGGCTGCAAGTTGAAGGGAAGGACCTCCAAGGTGATATTCTCTGAAATATTGCCTGTGCCATGCGCAACACAGGAAAGGCAGGGGGTGATTAGAGAGCTGAATGCATGGCTAAAGACCTGGTGTAGAGAAGAGGGATTTGAGTTTCTAGAGCACTCGGCTGACTTTTCATTGGGGTGCAACCTATATGCTAATGACGGTTTGCACTTGAATGGAAGGGGGTCTGCTGTGCTGGGGAAGAGGTTTATGGGAAGGCTGGAGGAGTATTTAAACTAGGATTGAGGGGGGAGGGTGAACTAGAATCACATCGGGCAGACAGGTTAGCTAGGGGTCTGACATTAATGGAGGGTGGAATGGGAATAGATGGGGGGAGGGTTATGGCAGGTGACAGGAAATTTCCCATGTTGCAAACTGCCATTGGAAACTATAGTGCCATCTGTACTACTAAAAATGATATGAAAAACACCAGAGCAAAATGTAGTAATGCATTAAAGTGTTTGTTCACCAATGCCAGAAGTCTGCCAAGCAAAATAGGTGAGTTGGAAGCTCTGGTGCATGAGGAGAGCCTTGATGTAATTGGTATTGCTGAAACTTGGCTTCAATCTTCACACGACTGGGCTATTAATATTCCTGGCTATGCACTCTTTCGGAGAGACAGAGTAAATAGGAAAGGTGGAGGGGTCTGTCTCTATGTGAGAAGTGATCTCAAAGCAAGCGTGAAAGAGGACCTGGTTGATGGAGAGTGTGATGAGTCTGAAGCATTATGGGTGGAACTGCATATAGATGTGCGTAGTTCAAAGTTAATCATTGGGGTTTGTTATAGACCACCCAATGTTCACGAGGAGGTGGAGACTCTGCTCCTTGCACAGATGGAAAGGGCTGCAAGGGCTGGGACGGTGATAATAATGGGGGATTTTAACTACCCAGAAATTGACTGGAGTAATGGCACTGCTGGGACAGTTAAAGGGCAAAAATGTATAAACCTATTACAGGACAATTTTATGGTCCAGTTTATTGAGGCCCCAACTAGGAATGATGCTCTGCTGGATCTGGTAATCTCAAACCACGCAGAGCTAATGTCCAGATAAAGGAACACCTGGGTAACAGTGATCATAACATGATTTCATTTGATGTTAGCTGTAAGCAAGAAATACATACAGGAAAGATAAAAACGCTCAACTTCAAGAGAGCAAATTTTCCAAGGATGAGGGCTGCTCTCCAGGACTTGGACTGGGAGGGAATATTGGCATCAATGAGCACAGAACAGAAATGGGAATTCTTCAAAAAGGTTGTTTGGGACCTCACTGCAAAGTATATTCCCATGGGCAATAAGTTTAAAAGGCTTAAAAAAAAAACCTATGTGGCTCACGGTCAAAGTTAAAAAAGCTATAAACAATAAGAAAAGAGCTTTTAAAAAATATAAAAAATGAAGGAACACTAGTGTTGTTTAAATGTTACAAAGAATTTAACAGAATATGTAAAAATGAAATCAAGGACGCAAAAATTCAAAACGAACGACAGATTGCAAAAGATAGTAGGACAAACCCCAAAAAAATTCTTCAAATATATTAATAGTAAAAAGGTCAGGTCTGAGCATGTAGGCCCTTTACAAAATAATCTAGAGTAGGGGACAAAGAGAAGGCTAATTTATTAAATACTTTCTTCAGCTCTGTGTATACAAAAAGAGCATGGGGGAGCTCATGTCCATAATGGGGGTGGTATTGACACAGCCCCGAATGATCCACAATGGCTCAAAAGTAATATGGTCCAGAAATATTTAGACAGAATAAAGGTGGATAAAGCACCTGGACCAGATGGCATCCACCCACGGATCCTAAAAGAATTGAGCTCTGCAATTTCAAAGCCATTGTATTTAATTTTAGGGACTCATTAATGACGGGAATAGTACCACTGCATTGGCGCAGGGCGAACGTGGTGCCTATATTTAAAAAGGGAACAAAGTCTTTACCAAGTAACTATAGACCTGTTAGTTTAACTTCTATAGTTGGGAAGATACTGGAGAGATTAATAAAAGACCACATAGACGAGTTCTTGATGGAAAAAAAACATTTTAAGCAACGGAAAGCATGGGTTCATGAAAGACAGAAGAAGTTGTCAGACAAACCTGATTTCTTTTTATGAAGAGGTAAGTAAAACCTTGGACAGAGGCGTGGCTGTGGACGTGGTATACTTGGATTTTGCAAAAGCGTTCGATACAGTTCCCCACACACGGCTCATGTGTAAGGTAAGGTCTACAGGCTTGGAAATATCGGTTTGTAAATGGATAGAAAACTGGCTAAAAGACAGAATTCAGAGAGTAGTGGTTAATGATTCTTACTCTGAATGGTCTAAGGTTATCAGTGGTGTACCCCAAGGTTCAGTGCTGGGACCCTTACTTTTTAATATCTTTATAAATTATTTTGGGTCTGGGATCAAAAGTAACATTTCTGTCTTTGCAGATGACACCAAGCTATGCAGTGGAATAACGTCCTTACAGGATGTCTCCAATTTACAATCCGACATCAATGCTCTGTCTAATTGGGCGACTATGTGGCAGATGAGGTTTAATGTTGATAAATGTAAAGTTATGCACTTGGGGGCTAAGAATATGCATGCATCATACATGCTAGGGGGAGTACAACTGGGGGAATCCGTAGTGGAGAAGGATCTGGGGGTTTTGGTAGATCATAAGCTCAATAATAGCATGCAATGTCAAGCTGCGGTTTCCAAAGCAAGCAAAGTCCTTTCTTGTATTAAGAGAGGTATGGACTCCAGAGAGAGAGATATCATTTTGCCCCTGTTCAAATCATTAGTAAGACCTCATCTGGAATATGCAGTTCAGTTTTGGGCACCAGTTCTCAAAAAGGATATCGGGAACTGGAGAAAGTGCAGAGAAGGGCAACCAAACTGATAAGAGGCATGGAGGAGCTCAGCTATGAGGAAAGATTAGAGGAACTAAATTTATTCACTCTTGAGAAGAGGAGAATAAGGGGGGATATGATCAACATGTACAAATATATAAGGGGTCCATATAGTGAACTTGGTGTTGAGTTATTCACTTTACGGTCAACACAGAGGACAAGGGGGCACTCCTTACGTCTAGAGGAAAAGAGATTTCATCTCCAAATACGGAAAGGTTTCTTCACAGTAAGAGCTGTGAAAATGTGGAATAGACTCCCTCCAGAGGTGGTTCTGGCTAACTCAGTAGATTGCTTTAAGAAAGGCCTGGATACTTTCCTAAATGTACATAATATAACTGGGTACTGACATTTATAGGTAAAGTTGATCCAGGGAAAATCCGATTGCCTCTAGGGGGATCAGGAAGGGATTTTTTTTCCCCTGCTGTAGTAGATTGGAGCATGCTCTTTTGGTTTTTTTGGGGTTTTTTTTTTTGTACCTTCCTCTGGATCAACTGTGGGTATAGAATGGGGTTTATTGTATTGTACGATATATTTTTTTTTTATTTATATTGGTATTTTTTTTTTTTTTGGTTGAACTGGATGGACTTGTGTCTTTTTTCGGCCTAGCTAACTATGTAACTGAGTTCTGGGGGTTAATTGTACAGGTCTTTTACTTTGGCATCAGTTTGGCTGGGCTGCACTGAAGTTCTGCCTGGTCATAGGTGCACTGAGGCTGAGAAGCCTGGTTGGACGTGTTAGGTACCGATCTTTCCCGAAGCCAATCGGTGGATGCGTCTGGCCCCGCTGCGTAGTCTGGGAAGGGGTATATAAGATGCTGAAGTCACGTGTTCAGGGTTCGGCTGCGGCTATTTGTCCTGGTTCTGGTCCAGGCCAGCCCCTTGAGGGGTTCCAGGCCCAGAAGTGTCTGCCGTCCCAGAAAGCATGGTCACCCTGACCAGCCCCAGAGGCCCTCATGGTCTGGGGTGGGGATCCGTACGTTCCCGAGCCTCGGAACTGGCTAGTTCGAGGCCCAGGAACTGAAGGAGGATTCGGAGGTGTCGTACAAGCGACCAGGGGAGGACTGTTTGTAGGAGGGCCAAGAAGCTGGCTGCTCGGTAAGAGCCTGGGAGCTGAGTTGTATGAACACTAGAGAATCCACACTTCTGACAGTATCGCCAAGAAGGCTGAAAGATCCAGGTAATGTGGGAAAGGTTCCTACTTATCTTCAGTTACAATTTAGTCTGTGGCAGAGACTTTTCTAATTTTCCAGATCACATGTTGGCTGCTAAATCTATGGTTAGAGGTTTATCCAGCAGTGAGTGGCTACTCTCTGGGCTGACTAAGAGACATTCAGTGGATGTCAGCAGTTCAAAGTGCCTGAGTTTTATCACCAGTGCCCTCTATTCCCACCTGAGACTGTGTTACAGTTGGATGTTACCCCTGCAAAATAAAAACCTTGAAAAGGACTTTTGTGTGTCAGCATCTGAAGTCACTGGGTACTAACCCTGGGAACCCTTAGACAACAACCGACAAGCCACAAAGAGGTAATTGGTAAGCCCAGAAAAGTCAAGGCCCACCCCTAGGGGTTATGGCCGCTACAACTGTAAATATTTTAACAAATCCCTGCTCCTGGCTGAATAGATTTAAAAAAAAAGTTCATGTTCCCCAGGGCAGTGCCAACCTCCTTATGCTACTTTTTGACACCCCTTGCCTATTAGCCAAGAAAATGGGTATTTTTACATGACTGATTCGACTAATTGATTTCAATGGAGATTGGGTTTGGCATCTGAACTTCTTTGAAGTTCTCCAAACCCTGCTCTAACCGAACCCAGGGCAGTTTGGCTCATCACAAAAAGTGCAATACATGGTTACTATTGCAGCTAATAGCTACATTGGTTTGCCATTTTCCTGAACTGAGATTAAAACCTTGTATACACGATCGGATTGTTGACCAACAGAGTATCAGACTTTTGTCCAAAGGGCGTGTGCCAGGAACTTTTCTTGCATACTAACAGCACACAATTGTTGCTAAACAAACACGAGCATAGTGACGTACTACGTGGAATTTCAGCTCTTGAGCCCCACCCTTTGGACAACTTTTGCTAATGTCGTGTTTGATGAGCATTGATTACGAGCATGCGTGTTTGTACTTTGGACAGACCGTAGTCTGCCAAAAATTTACTAGCCTGCCATCCAACATTTGTTGGCAGAAAGTTGGACAACAATTGTCTGAAGGACCGTACCAACCGTCGGATTTTAGGCCAACAGTCTGTCATCACACAATTCCCTGCCAAAAATCTGATCGTGTGTACTAGGCTTAACTTCATTTTGGGTTCAGAAACATGTTAAACCAAAACTGAAGATCACTCCTATGCTCCACTATATCAAAAAAGGGGGTTTAAATAAGACTAAATAATTATATTTTTGCATAAGCAGAACTGTGACTGGTTTTCTTTAAGTAATATGAACTATTAATCAAAACATTTTTGAATGCAAGCGTTTCCTTGGTGTTAGCCACTTTTTGAACAAGTTGCACAGAAAATGTATAGGAACTGACAGACACATGAAGTAGATTATACCTTAGATCAACTATAAAAGTTTAGATGAAAAAAACAGAAGAGGATGAAAAAAATTAAATGATGAAATACAATGCGAGGAAAGAAAGCTCCATCAGCTGCAAAACAATAAACCCATTAAATATTAAAAGACCATCCAGCCAAGAATAAAAAAAAAAGTTAAAGTAATAAGTCAAATATCAAGTGAGCTGAGCCATATATCTCCCACACCATCCCCAGTTATGAAGCCAAATTAAAAAAGGAAAAAGTAGAAAAAAAGCCTGAGGTAATGCAAGGAAACTCACAGTATGAAATACATGGGGCTGTTGTATAAAAAAATTTGCCAGCAGAAAAATATCTCGCTGCCCATAGCAACCATGTGTTAAATCTGCAGTTTAGGTTTTCTAAAGTACAGGTTTGACATCTGGGAGCTGATTGGTTTCTATAGGTACCAAGATTTTTTTTTTCTATAGTGCATTTTTATACATTGGTATGGTAGAAAATAAGAATAAGCTCAGTTTCTGGCCCAAAAGGAAGTTCAGACCGAACACTGGCTGTTTAGACATTCGTCTGAAGGCTAAACGTTTAGTGTATTCAGTGTGGATGAATGTGACAGCTTCCAGTTGACAATGGACTGTTTGCACCAGCTGCATCCTTACCAACCACTGATGCCATCTAGTAAATAGGCATGGAGTGGGTTACATGGCCATATTTGAGCAATGATGTAACCCCTATCACCACTATCTCTGACCCTTCTTTTATTTAGGTGATGACAGTATATTTTTTATATATATGTAGCACTTAGGTAGTGTGCTAGAGTTGAGATTTTTGTCAGTGCAGGTAAAGTTTTGATCTGTGGGCTGGGAGTTGTTTAGTGTAGGCTGGTGATTCACAGTTAGCTTCATCTTTCGGTTACCTCCCTTCTGCTTCTAGGGGCTTCTAGAAGGAAGGAGTGGAAGAAAGGTGGAGCTGTCTGGGGTGATTTGAGGAGCCTTGACCAATCCCCAACTTGGATTGGCAGGGGGCAGGCCTCCTTAAATGTCTAGAGTCAGCCCAGCTGGGAGGAGTTGTTTGGGTGGAAGAACTGGAGATGGAGTATTAGGCAGTAGGGGCCTTTGAGGAAGCCCCCCAATCTGGGGGGGGGGTTGACCTTTGGGCCAGGGGCTCAGAGCTGAACAGGAACCCCACACAACCCAAGGGGAGTCCTGAACAGAAGCAGGAGAGGACAGCGGGAAATACTGCCAGGTAAGTCTCCAAGAGGGATACATCAGATGTCGGTAAGTGGCAGGCACAGTCCGGAGAGCTGGGAGAGGCATGCCTTAGAGGACTGGGAGTGTGCAGTCACAGATGGCTGTAGAGCCAGCGGGAGAGACTGCGATGTTACTGGCAGTGAAGTCAGGGCTTGCAAAGGGCTGACTAGGATCAGTAGTCCACCAAGTTCAGCTAGCACCAAAGACTTTCCTATTGATCCCCATGATCCCTGCCTGTAATAAGGAACTTTCCTAAGGCCTGGCTGAAACCAGAGTTAAGCCTAACCATGTGCTAGCTGTACCTGAAGTGTTGTGCTGGAGGGAGAAGGAGAGATAGTCTGCAGTAAGTGTTGTGCAGGAGGAGAATATCATAATTGTCCCATACCATGCAAGAATAATTTTCTGGGCATCCCATGAATTCCTTAACCCCATCCAAGTTCTAAACCCTCAATAAAATACAAAAACAAAGCTGATGCACTTGTTCATTGTCTTGGAGTGTCTGGAAGTGAATGCCGGGCTGGGCAGGGTGGCAGGTGGGCCACATCACTCAGCAGCCCCTACGGGGGTATAGCTAGATATATACCATAGATTGTAGACTATAATTTTCACACTGTTACCATAGAAATGTAGCAGAATACATGAATACATGATACATCCACAATTTATTTAAAAAATGTTATACCAAAAACAAAAAAAAAAGATATTTTTTTCAAAATTTGGGGTCTTTTTTTGTTTATATAACAAATAATAAAAATCCAATGGTGATTAAATACCATCAAAAGAGAGTGCTACCTGTCTCAAAAAAAATGATAAAAAAATTATTTGGGTACAGTGTTGCATGCCTGAAAAATTACCATTCAAAGTGTGACAGAGCTAAAAACCTAAAGTGATTGTAAAGTCTGTTTTAAAAAAAACAAACATGTTATACTTACCTGCTCTGCGCAGTGGATTTGCACAGAGCAGCCCAGATCCTCCTCTTCTCGAGTCCCTCTTCGGTGCTTATGGCCCCTCCCTCCTGTCAAGTGTCCCCACAGCAAGCAGCTTGCTATGGGAGCACCCAAGCCGAGCTGCAACTCAGTGTGTCCATTCAGACATAGAGCTATGGTTCGGCCCTGCCCCTCTCTCTCCTGATTGGCTAATTGACTTTGATTGACAGCAGCTGGAGCCAATGGTGCTGCTGCTTACGTCTCAGCCAATCAGGAGAGAGAGTCCCAGATGGCTGAGGAACTCGTGGATATCGTTGGAAAGAGATGGGGCTCAGGTAAGTATTAAGGGGGCTGATGGGGGCTGCTGCACACAGAAGGCTTTTTATCTTAATGCATAGAATGCATTAAGATACAAAACTTTCTGCCTTTACAATCACTTTAAGAATGGCCTCTGTGGGAAGGGGGTAATAAAATCAGCACACAGACCCCTCCAAAGGTCCCCCACAATACATGAAAGACCCTTAGAGGGCTGCTATGTATTTTGTGGGACTTTTGGGGTTGGTGTACCATTTTTGCTTTTAAGAAAAAAGCAAGCAAGGAGATGTCATTTGCCAGCAATTTTTAACTTTTTTTTCCTTTGTAAATGTCATTGCTAAAAGAAAATCACTGGTCCTACTTTCATGGAATTTTTTTTATTTTTTGGCATTGGCACATGTTCTCCAGGGCAGTGCCAACCCCCCATGCTATTTTTTGACAACCCATTGCCTATTAGTCCAGAAAATTGTCCTTTTTAATTTACCTGATTCAGCTCCCATCTCAGTGAAATTCAGGTTCAGCATACAAACTTTTTTGAAGTTCGCCAAACTCTGTTTGAATTGAATCCATGGCAGTTTGGCTCCTCACTAGTAAAGAATAGCAAAATTATTAGCTGCTGTGATCATACCAGTCTACACATTGGCACAGCTGAGTCTAAACTTTTCCTGGGGTTGATGTAAAGCCCCATACACACGCGCGGATTATCCGAGGACCAGGTCCGTCGGATCATGTCCGTCGTACTTTGTCCGATGTTGGTGTTGCGTACACACGGTCGGACAACGTTGTCGGAATTTCCGGTCTGCAAGAACGTTGTGACGTAAGTCGTCTTCCACGAGACTAGAAAAGGGAAGTTCAGCACCACGTCAGGCACCCGTTGGGCTCCTTCTGCTGATCCCGTGTTTATCGCGAGTTAGTCGAAGTTTGGGGCTTTACGATTTGCGCTTCTCAGTTTTCTGACTCAGATCGTTACTGCTCTTCAGTTTGTGCTTGTCGTGCGTATCTGTTTATTAGTGCGTGTAGTCAGTTCGCATTTGTTGGTCATTGCGGCCTATATCTTGATATAGGACGCTTTGATTTTCACTGCTTATTGTCTGCTCGTTTCTGGTATTCATTTAGTTCTTTCAGGCCTTGCTGTTTATCGGTGCTTTCTGTTTGTCCGTTCTGACCAGCCGACCGTTTGTGAGCGATGTTTCCCATACGTACTCGTCGCCGAGTTCGTGCTGTACGCGGAATTGGTGTCGGGCTTTTAGCTTTGAGCCAAGACCCGTCCATGAACAGAGTGACGAGGAGTATGTGGACCAAGAATTGGTTGCTTCAGCGTGAAGAGTTCTCGCACATGCCTTTGCTTCGTGAGATCCGGGAGAATAATCCTGATGATTTCAGGAACTTTCTCCGGATGACGGACCCCGTTTTTCACCGTCTTTTGGCTTTGCTGACCCCTTTTATCAGCCGGCAGGATACCTGCATGAGACAAGCCATCACTCTGGAGCAGAGGCTTGTTGCTACGTTGAGGTACTTGGCGACAGGGAGAAGCCTTCAGGATTTGAAGTTCTCCTCAGGTATCTCTCCCCAGGCCCTGGGAATCATTATTCCAGAGACCTGTTCTGCCATCATCCATGTCCTGCAGGAGGACTATATTAAGGTAACATTTCTACTTTACTATTCCCTTCTATGTATGCTCTGTTTGCTAATGTCTTGTATTTTTGACCTCCTTCCCTAATTACCATGATTGCAATATGCTCTAATATGCTGTGCCCCTTTTTTCCTTCATGCATTTTTCCCTTCACTTACCTCCCCAGCATGCTCTTCTGGCCCAATAGACACCTATGGCCTAGTCACTTAAGCAATGTATTTTGTCTGCTGCATAGTATTGTTTTCCCCCAAACACCCCCTAAAATATGCACAAATGTTTGCTGTGTGGTTTACTTCATGTAGAGCCCCTTTTTTTTTTTTTTTTGTTGGTGGGGGGGGGGGGGTGCCAAACTCATTCTGAACCCCCTCCCCCAACTGCTCTGTCAGATGCTACCAATCCTCTATCAGCTGGCTTTCCAAAGGTCAATACACACTATATACCTACCTCTTTATAGTGGTCATATTTAGGGATGAATTCAGCAAAGCATGTAGTGCAAGGGGCTGGCTCCATACTTTCCATTTCCTCTTTTTTTGTGTTCTTTCCCTCCTATTAGCTTGCTAGGTAATTTAAGAATGTCCAAATGTGCGTTCCTTTTTTTTTGGGGGGGGGGGGGGGGGGATTTGGAATGTTATTTTATCTTTCCTGTGGGCTGCCAATAGTGTTAAGTAAGGAGGGTCTGGCCAAACTAGCACACATTATTGAGCCATTTGGCAATCAATGAAGTGCAGAGGGTTACCTGTCCAAACCCCCCCCCCCCAAAACCCCTAGTTATTGTCAAAGGCCCATCAGAAGTGGGGGGATTGATGGGGGGTGAGTAATCTGCTAGGGGGACCCTCTACTTTGCATTGCAAATACTTTCCAGCTTAAAATGTAAAAGTCTGATCTTGTTCCCAGATGTTTAGTGTCTAATCTGCTTGCAATGTTTATGTGCAAAGTGACTATTTTTTTTTTCTTGTTTCACTCCACAGTTCCCTTCCACGCCACAGGAATGGCAGACTGTGGCCTCCCACTTTGCCAGCCGTTGGGACTTTCCTAACTGCGGAGGTGCAATTGATGGGAAACACGTCCGCATCGTCCCACCCCCCAACTCGGGGTCCTACTATTATAATTACAAGGGGTTTAATAGTGTAGTGATGTTGGCGGTGGTGTCGGCGACATACGAGTTTTTGTATGTGGACGTGGGGATGAACGGCCGGATCTCGGATGGTGGTGCCATTGCGCACACGGAGTTCTACTGGCGTCTCCAAAGTGGCAGTCTGTGCTTGCCACCTCCAGAGGAGAATGCTGAAGGACTCCCCTTCGTCTTTGTCGCAGATGAAGCGTTTGCGTTGACTCCCCATCTGATGAGGCCCTTCCCGATGAGGACCCTCACCCCAGACCAGAGGGTCTTCAATTACAGGCTGTCGAGAGCCCTCAGAGTGGTGGAGAACACCTTCGGGATCCTGGCCAGCCGCTTCCGCCTGTTTTTGACGGCTATTAACTTGGCGGAATACAAACTGAACCACATAGTTCTTGCCTGTTGCATATTGCACAACTTTTTGAAAAGACACAACACCAACTATGTGGTGACCGTTGGCCCAGATGTGGAGGGCCCTTCCAATGCCGACCTCACAGCCCTTCAAGCGGCACGTCCAGGCTTGCCCCCTCTAAATGCCCGCGACGTCCGCGAGCAATATATGGAGGGTAGGGGGGCCATTGCTCTGCCTGACGATGTGTGAGAGGCATTTTTAAATAAATATATTTTTTAAACAAACCTATGATTTCTTGTCATTTCCATATTCTAGCTTATTTGAGATATACATTTTTGCCCTTTAGCTTCAACAGTGGGAATGTACTTTCTGGGCAAAAGGAGGTAACAGTCTCTTCTTCCCCAAAAGATTCTTCTCATGTTGTGTGTTTGATACCTAATCTTTTGTCTACAGAAGGTTTGTAGTGCATAACTGACACCCAAAATACTCCTTTTCATCACCATGACAGAAATGTGTGTATTCCCAAAAATGGTGTGCTACGTGTTTTCGTACAAATCACTGTGGGTGTCATTTACATAAGTCAAATCCACTATGCTCTACAAGTGCAGTGCAAAAGTGCCCTGGAAAATACACTTGCAGTGCAAACTGGACTTGCCTTTAGTAAATAACACCCATTGCCCCCAAAACCCTTTACATTTGACATACATAATGCTTTTTTGTTTTTCAATAAGGAAGCCACACATTTAGAAAATTAAAAAAGTTTACTTGCAACACATTCACAAGTGCGTTTACAAACTTCTTGCCAAAACTGACAAGATCTTGGTTCTTTACAACATTGTTTACAAACATTCCGCATTTGGTAAAACCAGGCATGGAGCAAAACAGAACATAGGAACTAGGAAAGTTCAACTTTCTAAAGTGAAGACAAGATCAGACATGACTATATGTTCAAAGTGTGTTTGATCTTGCCTTCATCACATGGGGGGTCACCCCTGGAAACTGGAAATTTAGAACATGCACACAATTTGGGTCTGAAAATGGTCATTAGATGGTAAAACACATGCCTAGAATCTTCAAAAGTGCCATTTTCCATCATGGGGATGAATGGACGTTTTTTGGGGGTGCAACCCCTTCACCAAAACCACTTTAGTAGTTCGTAAAGTGGTTGCACCCCCAAAAAAACTTTGTCATTCATCCACCATGATGGGAGCTAGCACATGTGGACACAATGTGTGCATGTTCCAAATTTCACACAGTTCTTAAGTTGCAAATGTGTTCAGAAACAGCCACAAATGTGTGTTAATTACTTGGTGCGTTTTCAGATTTTTCCTAAAACATCAATGATGTTCTTCAATTTTTGTTGAACATCATTGATGTTTTGCTTTATGTCATCTAGATCTCGATTGCAGACCATTATCTCCCCGATGAGTACGTGGGCACTCTCTGTGGTAAAGTGCGATTCTTCTTCCACAACATCCACGTCACCTAAAAACAACCAAAAAAAAACAAAAATGTGTTTTGTAAATGAGGCAGGCATACATTGATTAGCTTACCAGTAGCTGTGTTCTCCCACACTCACCTGTTGTGGTGACAAGTTCTCCAATTTCTATGATCTCTCCTTCCTCCTCCTCCTCCTCTGCTTCTGGTCTTTCCCCTTCTTTGGGAGGTGTTGGTTTTGTGGTTTCCTCAGACGTACCGAGTTTTCGCTCCCCTATGAGAAAGTACAAAAGGAAGATTTAGCAACACAATCTATTGAGGGCAGAAATAGGAAATGACAAACATTGCTTGAAAGTGAGGGACAATATTTTTGTTTGGCCAGTTACAAATGACAACAACATGAATGTAGTCACTTTGTAAAGGTGCTAAACGTACTAGCTTTTTGGTAGAAGTTTGTCTGATGGAGACCCCCCTCTAGTATCCACTGGAGCACATGTGTGGAAAAGCATAATAAAAAGTGGGTTTGGGTGTCCCAGCACTAGTGCTCTAGAGTCCAGATGGGTAAACAGCTACTGGGTGACCTCTCCTTTACATTGAATAAATTGGCTTTACATTCTTGATGACATTTCTAGTGAGAACAAACTTCCTTTCCCCAAAAATAACACCAAACATCGTATTATAAGTGGCCGAACGATCGAGGTTGAGTACGATCGAATGGACACACACACGAACATGACAGTGGCAGAAAGATCGAGGTTGAGTACGATCGAATGCACAGACGAACATGAAAGTGGCCATTTTCTAATGTACAACTTTGTAAAAATACAAACACATGGAGCAGTATGCAAGCCAAAAATCAAACACAAAACACAACTACTTACTTTTTTGAAGAACTCGCTTGATCTTTCTGTACTGATTGGGCTCCCTCAGTTTCAGGTCTGACCAGTGTTTCCTCAGTTGCTCCTTGGATCGTTGTACCCCAAAATGATTGTACAGCCTCCTCACAACTTTAGACATGATCTTGGCCTTGCGGACATTGGGGTTGAGATAAGGCCCATACTTCCCATCATAGTCACTCCTCTTTAATATGTCCACCATCTCCAACATTTCTCCAAATGACATATTGGAGGCCTTGAATTTCAGGCTCCGGGATCGGGACGTTTCTGCCTCCGGCCTTTCCTCGTCCTCCTCCTCGTTGCTGCAATATTTCGGGTGCACCTGCTGTGTCCCCGCCATGTGCTCTCCCCACTGCGCCGTAAAGAGAAGGGGTGGGGAATAGACAAGAAAGATCGTCAGGGGCGGGCGGAGTTTGACGCATGCGCACTGTATATAAAACGACACACGCCTGTGTCGTAGCCACGATCTGTGAGACGAGGGGAGAGAAAGCTCACGCACAAGACGATCGCTATAACGAAGGTACAATTTGACGTTGGTACATAACTAGCCTAGACTGATTAGACCTTGAGGCTTCTTTATGGAGAAGATTAGGAGAGTTTAGCCTGACATTATTTATAGTGTTTTGTGTGTGTGGTGTTGTGTCTTGCAGAGATTATGGACGGCTTCAACGATGTGAGTTTTCTCCCCCTCTTCATTGATAAATATAGGGAAATGCCCCTATTATGGCAGGCGAAACACAGAGATTACAGCAACAGACCAAAGAGGTACACAGCCATGAAGAAACTTGTGGCATTTGTAAAGCCAAGGTTCCCCACTAGATGAAAATTGTGTGTGTTTGATGAACAAATAACTGAAACTATGTCCCTTTTTCATACACAGGAAGACCTCAGCCAGGAGGTGGCTGTGGAATGTGGCAGTCAGGAGGAGGCAGGGGTTAGTGGCAGCCAACAGGTGGGTAGTGGCAGCCAACAGGGGGGTAGGCATAGGAGCCTGACTGTGTCCCAAGTCCCTCCCCTCCGCCTTCCCTACAGCAGGGCGAGAAGGATGGGGGAGGTGGGAGAGTCAGCGCTCCGGCTGATCAGAGATGCTTCAGCCTCCCTATATGCCACACCCACCTACGAGGAGGCCTTTGCCTCCTTGGTTGCCACAAAAATGAAGGGTATGGAGGTGGGGCAATGCAGCATGTGTGAGGAGGTCATCCTCAAGGTCCTAAATAAGGGTATGGCTGGGGGGATGACCCCACTCACACATGTTTGCGATAGGGACCATGCTCCGCCTCCTCCTCCTCCTCCTTCTGCCACCCCCACAGCACCACAGCGTGGAAGGAAGCGTACAAGGAAGACCTGAGAGTGACGACCTGGATTCAGTCTGGTCTGAGAGAAGATGGAGCCTCTCGTAGGACCAGAGCCTGGGAACCTAGATGGCATCTGCTGCAGTTCCGGATGTTTTGGACTTCAGGACCAGATAGCACTCCCTTATTATTTAGATAGGTACTCCTCAGGCCCCCAATTTTAGACGCTTCAAAAATGATGGTTGCCGTGGGGGTCCAAGGCTTTGCAAATTCCCCAAGTTTCTTGATCGCTGCGTTCCTCTTTGGTTTGTTGCTGAGACCTAAATAAAGGTATTTTTGATTTGAAATAATCATTGCCTATGTGTTTTACTTTTCTACAATGACAGTTTATTTGTGAGTAGGCAGGTACATTTCACTAATCATAAAGTATAATTAACAAGGGGCACCAACAACAAACAAACTCCTAGTAAATTTAAGCAACAATAGAAATGTTAATAATGTTGTTTTGCTAAGTTGAGACACACAACCCCCCTCAAAAAAAAAATTATCCTTAAAATATGTATTCCAAACAAAATACAAAAATGACAAATCATCCAAAAAATATAACAATGATTCTTTTACGATCTGAGTAAAAATAAACATGTAGTCTAGAAATCCTAAAAACTAATAAAGAACTAAGTTTGGGAGAAGTGCGGGTGAATAGGAGCAGCTAAAACATGTCATTCTTCTTGCATTGTAAAGAAAAAGAGAATGCGCTGCATTAAAGACATTTTAACATTGCAGCGTGACGAATGTTCTGTGTCGATTAGGAAAGGTAGTTTTACCTGACCGAGCGCTTCCGTCACAGAATTTCTTCTGAGCATGCGTAGCACTTTGTCCGTCGGACTACGCTACACACGATCGGATTTGGTGTGATCGGACTTTGTTGTCGGAAAATCTATCCAGCAGGAGATAGAACTTTGTCCGTCGGACAATTCGATGGAAACTGTCCAATGGTGCCTACACACGGTCGGAATTTCCGACAACATTGTCCGATAGGACAGAATCCATCGGAAAATCCGACCGTGTGTATGGGGCTTTAGAGGGGTCAGCTGGGTCTTTGTACATAATTATAACCATCCTGGGCACCTAAGTATTTGTTGCACAAAGAGCCATGGGACTAATATATAAGCATAATATCTGTATTTTCAGACCACAATCACAATTTCCAAAGACTAAACCATTGGCAAGGTTAATTAATTAATTCATAACATGGAAATGATAATACTTATTAGCTCTTTATAGCCTTTCTATTGGGTTGAAATGTCACTGAAGTTAATTATTTCACAAGAAAATGTGTAATTGTAACATTATCTAGAAATAACATGGAAACACTCCTGGCAAAATACAAATACAATGCCTTGAAAAAATACTCCCACCCCTTGAAATTTTCCACATTTTGTCATGTCACAACCAAAAACATAAATGTACTTTTTATTGAATTTGAATTTTTTGTGATAGACCAACACAAAGTGGCACATAATTGTGAAGTGGAAGGAAAATGATAAATGTTTTTCAAAATGTTTTACAAATAAATATGTGAAAAGTGTGGCCTGCATTTTTATTCAGCCCTCCAATACTTTGTAGAACCACCTTTCACTGCAATTACAACTGCAAGTCTTTTTGGAGATGTCTCTACCAGCTTTGCACATCTAGAGAGTGACATTTTTGCCCATTCTTCTTTGCAAAATAGCTCAAGCTCTGTCAGATTGAATGGAGAGCGTCTGTGAACAGCTAATTTAAAGTCTTGCTACAGATTCTCAATTGGATTTAGGTCTGGACTTTGACAGGGCCCTTCTAACACATGAATATGCTTTGATCTAAACCATTCCATTGTAGCTCTGGCTGTATGTTTAGGGTCATCGTCTTGCTGAAAGTTGAATGTCTGCCCCGGTCTCAAGTCTTTTGCAGACTAACAGGTTTTCTTCTAAGATTGTCCTGTATTTGGCTCCATCCATCTTCCCATCAACTCTAACCAGCTTCCCTGTCCCTGCGGAAGAAAAGCATCCCCACAACATGATGCTGTCACCACCGTGTTTCACAGTGGGGATGGCGTGTTCAGGGTGATGTGCAGTGTTAGTTTTCCACCACACATAGCGTTTTGCTTTTAGGCCAAAAAGTTAAGTTTTGGTCTCATCTGACCAGAGCACCTTCTTCCACATGTTTGCTGTGTCCCCCACATGGCTTCTCACAAACTGCAAACGGGACTTATGACTTTCTATCAACAATGGCTTTCTTCTTACCACTCTTCCATAAAGGCCAGATTTGTGGAGTGCACGGCTAATAGTTGTCCTGTGGACAGATTCTCCCACCCGAGCTGTGGATCTCTACAGCTCCTCCAGAGTTACCATGGGCCTCTTGGCTGCTTCTCTGATTAATGCTCCACTTGCCTGGCCTGTCAGTTTAGGTGGACGGCCATGTCTTGGTAGGTTTGCAGTTATGCCACACTCTTTTCATTTTCAGATGATGGATTGAACAGTGCTCCGTGAGATGTTCAAAGCTTGGAATATTTTTTTTATAACCTAACCCTGCCTTAAACTTCTCCACAACTTTATCCCTGACCTGTCTGGTGTGTTCCTTGGCCTTCATGATGCTGTTTGTTCACTAAGGTTCTCTAACAAACCTCTGAGGGCTCCACAGAACAGCTGTAATTATACTGAGATTTAGAAGGGGCTGAATACAAATGCACCCCACACTTTTCACATATTTATTTGTAAAAAAAAAAAAATTGAAACCATTTATAATTTTCCTTCCACTTCACAATTATGTGCCACTTTTTGTTGGACAATCACAAAAAATCACAATAAAATACAATTACGTTTTTGGTTGTAAAATGACAAAATGTGGGAAATTCAAGGGGTATGAAGACTTTTTTAAGGCACTGTACAAAGGTCAGTTACAAATATGAAGTTGTATTAACTACAGTATTTGTTTTTAGAATACAACATACTGATGTATTAAACTTGTGAATGTGTATATATATATATATATATATATATATATATATATATATATATATATGTTTATATAAATAAAATAAAAGGTGAATATGAAAAAAAAAAAAAAGAATACAACATACTTTGTATATATATATATATATATATATATATATATATATATATATATATATATATATATATACTGTATACAGTGCATATTAACACAGAGCTCTTATGTAACTTTTATTGCGCATAATACTAAATGAAAATGTAAATAATAAAATCAAGCAAAATAAAACAAGTAAGAATAGTTTTTTTTCTGTGTCAACTTAAATAAATAATCTCTTGAAGTTCATCAGTTCTCAAGGTGCAATCCCATAATTTACTGGACCGGAACTCACTGCATCAAAATGATCACATATTTAAAAATTTTACCACCACCACAATATACCTTACATTGGTGGGGTTTTACACAAATATTTGTGTATAAATCTGCCAAGCCAACTGTCAGTTGTCAAATGGAAGTGATCCTTCCACACATCCTGTAAGTGCCTGTGCCCCCTACCTCACCTGTTCCACAGCCATGTTTCCCAAGCTTCATGTACTCATCAGCAGACCATGGGCCAGCATGGCAGATGCTGCTGGGTAGAGGGAACAGAGATCAATGTTCACTGATCTATACTTCCTGCTAATAACCCAGAAGAAACATGTAAAATGTCACTTATGTGTCCTGGTGTCATTTTCCCCAGCCAGTATGGCCAGGGAAAAAGCTAATGGAGCACGACCAGCCCTCCTTTTCGCTTCTTCAGAGGGAAGATGAGACATCAGGGTATTTTTAGACACCTGATGCCACTTTAATGAGAACCTGCCACCAAAAAAATCCACACTTTTTGTTCACTATGCGATGGAAAATAACATTTTGTGAAAAAAAAAATTAAAATTCCTCCCTAACACTTAAACCCCCCCCTCAAAAAATGCTTTGATCCCCATCCCCACATACACGCACATCACATACAAATGTAAATACATGCGTTGCGGGTGCCTACACGCAAAAACATTGATTGCGATACACATGTTACATATCGTCATGCACACTGGCATGAGAGCAATAATTATAGGCTCATTCTTCATGGTTTCTTCTAAGATGATAAACTGTAGGGGCTTCCAAAATATTGTCTAATGAAAATATAGAGTATCAAAGTTTATGCTTTAGGGGCTGTGGACACTTGGGCTCTCTCCTTCATATAATGTGGGAGTGCCCCAGAATCAGAGCTTACTGGAACAAAATTTTCAACCTTATCCGCAAGACCACTGGCTTTGCGATCAAACAAAATCCGACAATTGCGTTGCTCAATTGCCTGATCCCAAATGTCCCCAAACCATCTCAGACTCTGATTCGCTTCATCCTTCTAGGTGCCAAAATGACAATTACCCGATCCTGGAAATCTTCAACAGTTTCATATCGATTGACTAAACATAAGATCTCTTGGATAATGTCCCAGGAAAAGATTTCCAACAGCATCCTCGACACAGAGGACAAATTTAAACTCATCTGGGAACCCTGGGCTACACATATCTGAGTTGTTCTCTGAACACAGATGCTGACATGGTCGCCACAGGGCACATACCCTCCCGAGGCAAGGCTCTAGCCCCCTTCCTCTTTAGCCTTCCGTGCACTTCCTCCTCCTCCACCTTCTTCCTTCTCTTCAGTACTTTCCCCCTTTTTCTCTCACTTTCCTTCTCTATTCTCACTTTTTGGTCCTCCTGCACCGTGCGCAGACACTAACCCCCACTGGTGTTTATTTTGCTACCTCTCAGACGGGGCTCTCACGGTTTACTACCTAAAATTGCCTGACTGAGCTGGGTAGGGACCACGTTTTCCACCCATATTGGGCTCACAACTTAACTTGACAGTTAGCCTAAATCTAGTTGGTCCGGTGCCTAACTTATTAGGCCCCCGACACACTGACTGTAACTTTATGGCTCTTTTATCTCATATTCGTGTTTTGTTCTTTGTTTACCATTGGAATATAGCACTTTGTACATTCCTAGGGTGTCCGGACCTGGAGCTTGTTCCCAGAAAGGGGTGTAGGAGGCGAAGGGGAAGGAAACCCCCAGCCCATGGGCCATAGAAGACTGTAATGTAAGAATACCTATCATTGTTCAGTGTGCTTCTTTGTATTCTATTTTGCCCTGGACCATGTTGCGGGTCCTTTTTCTCTTGTTGTATCTTGGCATACTTTCAATAAAAACTATTTAAAAAAAAAAAAAGATTAAAAAATGTGTTTAGTCCATATTGAAATAATAAATCATATGGATGAAGTGTAGCATATATGCCCAAAACACAGTGATGAAACTGTGAAAGACAATAACGTCCTTTAAGTGATGGGTATGACTCCTCCAAAAAAAGGATAATCAAACTTCACAGAGATAACGTCAAGAATGTAGACAAGCGTGGGGATGCATATATTTCTTAATGTTAGAAAGAAGGTAATGAATACTCTTACCCTCAGGTGTGGACCTTAGTGGTGGGTCAATCGAGCAAAAGATATAAATCGGCAACCGACAGTCCTCATCAGCAACAAACGATCCTGCCACTCAGGTGGTGAAACAGCACTCTGTGGTCTGTATAGCCAAGATTTCCAGTGTAGGATGTCCTTACCAAATACTCCAGGGGAAATGCAGTCATCCACTCATGGAAGGGAAAAAAATGGAAGGGAAAAAATAAAGAGAAAAAGCCTCCACATAGAGCAGGTCACTCCGATACAAAACATTTATTTAAAATTAATATAGTAAAAATTTGTAGTACAACAACATCAATGAAGATTTGTACAAGTAAAAGGTTTAAAAAAGCGTGGTAAATCCGGCCAGCAGGCTATGTACCCGACATGTTTCGTACGATTGTACTTCAACTGGGGCATAAATCTGCTAAAAGACCCCACGCTATATATATACTAACTTTACAATTAACAGGACCAGTATAAGCTGTTGTTGTATGTATGGCAGCAAAATAGATCCAATAGCAACAGCAGGGTTTAAACTCCTGACATACATTGCTGACACTAAGAGGATCTAACCTATCAGTAGAAGGATAACGTCCGCGCGTCACCGCCCACGTCATTACATATCACCAGGAAATGTTCACAATGCCGCATGGGGCTCCAATAGATGGAGACCTCCGTGAGCGGGACGGGGCAACGACGTCACAGCCAACTGACGCCTACAATAGACGGCATCAGAGGGGAGGAACAAACTCAAGCAAGATCTACATAAGCGGGCATCATTGCGTCATCACGCACAGTGCCGTATGTCATTGCGCATCGCCCATCCTAGGCAGATGCGCTCCAAGCCTCTATCTGAACTTCACTCACAGGAGACAGAATAGAAAACAGCGCTGAGCAATAGGACAGCAACAGAAGAAATAGCAATACCACTATGTAAAAAGCCGAATATATAGCAACGCAAGGCTATTCAAAATAGTTCCTCTAGTGGACAAAAGAAAATATATAAATATAAAAGTCGCCATAAGGACAAAAGCTGATATAGTCCAAACAAATCGTTTAACCAACCAATGATAATTAGTACATATGTCTAGATTAATGACACAATTAATAACACAATTACTAAAAATACTTTTTTTACAAAAAAATATTAATAAAACACGGAAACAAGAGACCATAATATGTAGCAATGGTGATATTCAATAATTAATGTATCTACCTATTGACCATTATAGTAGCATACTGAAAGTAGGCAAATGGCATCAGTGGACTACTGTATAACACCAAAGTTTGAATCATTCATTAACAACCTATAAGCCAAGGAAATAGCAAATTCCAATAATTCCAAATGGAGGCATAAGTTGAATCAATCGTCAAGATTTATTGTAGGTTTGCCTGTAGGTAAAAGGGGTGTGTGAGGGTTTGCAGCCACTTTAATGGTAGCTTCTCAAAGTGCTTAATTGGGCTCACCAACCAATAAATAGGCAGTGGAAGTAGGTGTGCCATAGCTTTTTAATTCTTAGCTGAACAACATGATTTTTGGGCTCCTGGGCCTTTCAGAAAGATATCTGCAGGTATGTGCAGGTTCCTTGTAGTGTCTGCATTATAGTTCTGTTACAGATTTTAAACAGAGTAGAGACAGTTTCAACATATTATATCTATTATTCTATTGTACTTTCAGCTTCTATTTCTACAAACTAAACAAGGTTATTAATAGGTTTTATTGACTTTGTTTTATTGCTGTTATTTCTATAATACCCATCCTAAAAAAAGTAGACCACCAACAACCCTGGCTCGCCAAATGTGCACTCATTATTCATTTAATTGTGTTTTTTTTTTTCATATTCAGTGTCATTGGGACTATGGAAAAAATAAAAGCAGAGTAGAATGTTTCCATGTAAACTAAAAAACTGCAGTGCCCCTATTTTTAAAATCATAAGACATTCATTGTGACAATATAAAATCCATCTGATATGTCAATGTTCTTGGCATTACGGTTCCATCATATCCGTGCTACTGAATCACACGCCCTGTAATGATTACAGACATTTATTATAGAAATAACAGAGATTTCCCGAATATTTTGAAATGCATTTGAACAAAAGGCATCTTACTTATTATAAAGTGAGATGCTTTTAAAGTCTACTGTATATTGTGGTAGGAATTCATGCATACAAGATATAAAAGGATCAGTCAAGCTTGTTGGGAAAAACAGATTACATCTTTATAGAATGTGTGACAAAAATGCTAAGAACCATAATTATATCTAACAAAGAATATTACATGAACACAACAAAAAGTGCTGCTGGGCAAGATAAAAAAAACTTCTGAGTTCTGATCCATTAAAATGTTAACTGTCACAACAAAAAAAGATATAGAATTCTGCTAAAGTAGAACTCTTGTCAAAGGTTTTGACTGCAGTTTTACTTTAAAGTCTATTTCAAATCTAAATTTTAATTTATCCTTAAGAAAGTTTCCAGTAAAATATCCATATTGCTATTATGCTCATCATACTTACCTTAAGTGATTTTGAAGAAAGTACCTGGTGACCCTGTTGTTTCTCTGATTAACACATGTATTCCAGTTCCAATCTGACAATGATTCTCAGCAACTATTAAAATGGCTGATTCCCCCAGCGTTATCGGCAACAAGATACTGCAGCGATTCATTCAACTCAGAGCACTTGTTATGGTGGCTGTGTGGAGACTGCTGATGGTGGCTGTGTGATGGGTACTCTGCTGAGGGCAGCACTGATGGGCAATGTGTGAGAGGTTCTGATTAGTGACAGGTGCACCGGTGATGGGCAACAGGTGCACTGCTGATGGACACTGATGGGCTACAGATACACTGCTGATGGGCGACAGGTGCACTGCAGATGGGCGACAGGTGCACTGATAGGCATTGATGTGCGAGAGGTACAGTGCTGAAGGAGCAACAGGTGGACTGATGGGCACTGATGGGCAACAGGTACATTGCTGATGGGCGAGAGGTACACTGATAGGCACTGATGGGTCACAGGTACACTGCTGAGGGCACTGATGGGGGACAAGTACACTGCTGATTGGCAGACAGGTACACTTTATTGTGGGCAGTGCGGTGTTGTGCACTGTAAATGCTTTTTAGACTGGTAACTCAGGGTTCCCTGGCTCTTCTTCTCACACTGATCTGTGTCTAAGGCAAAATTAAATAGGAACTCCCCTTTTGAAGGGAAAAAAGACTCCCTCTGGGTGATCACTGGTTTCTGCTCTGAACATAATATTTGTTCCCTTATATCCTTTGAATGCTGATTCTGAATGGGAGTGATTAATTAAGTTTAATCAGCTGGTGCACTTTCTGTGTTTTGGTGAGAAAAGTGATTACCCCTTAGGGCAGTTTTTCTCTTTGTCAAAAGATTTTATTGTGTGTACAGATAACATACAAGTTAGATAAAATAATGATAATACAAGCAAGATGATGAAGTTCACTCACATATATCCAAAAGTATTATTATCATTATCTGAATTCATTAAGGAGATAAATGGTAAGTTATTAATAAACCCTTAACTAATAAAACAAAAATATCATAAAGAATTTAATAATCAAGGATCTTACAGAATTAAATGTGATCCTCGGAACTCTAATTAAGTGGAAACAACTTGTACATATGTTTTATAATATGTGAGTATGAGCAGAAAGAAAGAAAGGAAGAAAAGAGAGAAAAAGAAAGAGGTAGAGAGAAGAAAGAAAAAGAAGTAAAGAAAGAGGAGAAGGAATCCGCGGGATTGAGCCAAGAGCCACCAACATCAATAATCAATGACCATGGCAATAGTACTTGTATATCAAATGTTGGGGATAAAAAATTGTCTATCCAAGGTTGCCATATTTTTTCAAATTTAGGAATCATGTTCGTTTCGAGAGCTATCAATTTAGCATGAGACATAGTATTTTTCATTCTATTCACCGCTTCGTTAATCACCAAGTCCGGAGTTCTCCAGGCTTTTGCCAGTGTTTGTTTGGCTGCTGTAAAAAGTTGAACCAGCAAATTAAATTGGTAGTGCGTTAAGAATTCCAGCTTTAAATTAAGGAGAGCTATTACAGAATCAACAGGGATTTCCTTTTTAAATAATTTAGACGCAATATTAAATATTTCCTTCCAAAAGGTTTGTGCTTTAGGGCATACCCACCAGGTATAAAAGTATGTGCCCAGATCCGAACAACCACGGAAACATTGTGCTGGAAAATTCTGTGTGTATTTAGCCATTCTGACTGGTACAAGGTACCATCTGGTTAATACTTTGTAGTTTGCCTCACCTGCCAAGACATTGGGGGAGATTGCCTTTGTTACCGACCAAATTTGATTCCAATCTGCATTTTCTAATGTTTGCTCCAGGTCCATCTCCCATTTTTGTACATAAGAAGGTTTTTCTAAGTTGGATTGTACTAGTATCTGGGAGTATAATAGTGATATTATACCCCTAGTATGTGGATCATTTTTTCAAATAGTTTCAAAGCTAGTGAGTCGATTGATTGGGGTATCAGAATTTAGAAGGGGTGTGAAAAAAATTTGGGGCAAACCATGAGATTCACATAGAGTCGGAAATAGGATAAAGGTTGAAGAATTTACGAATTTATGCATTGTCAAGATATCAAGGGATACCCACTCTCTAAATGATTTAGGAGAAACCCATGCAGGATAAAAAGCTGGGTTTTTATAAAATGAGAGAAGAGGGTTGTGTAGAGATTGTAGGTGGTTACCAATTTTAGTTTTATCCCAAAGAGAAAGATAATGCTTAGGAATAGGATTTCGTAACTCTTTACAATCTTTTGGGGAGATCCACAGTAATTGGCTGTCGACATTGGCTGTCACATTCTGCTGCCTCTATGTGCACCCATAAAGGAATTTCGTAATTTGCTTGATATTCATTAACCTCCCTGGCGGTAATCCCGAGACTGGCCCGGGGCGGAAACTTGAGTACCAAAAGCGGTAACCCCGAGCCAGACTCGGGCTTGCGTTGCAGGATACAGGGGAAGTAACTTATCTTGTCCCCTGGATCCCGCGATGTCTCCCCGCTGTGTGTGCGAGCTCCTCCGCTCGATTCCCACAGTTCTGAGTGCTGCTGATCTCCGTTCCCTGCGACGTTACGATGCACGGGAGCGGAGATCGGCACCAAATTCAAAAAATTTAAAACACACAATACACATAGAGTACTGTAATCTTACAGATTACAGTACTGTATAAAAAAAAATACACATCCCCTTTGTCCCTAGTGGTCTGCCCAGTGCCCTGCATGTCATTTTATATAATAAATACATTTTTTTTATGCCTGGAAACTAGAGATTGTCCATAGCAACCAAAAAGTGTCCCTTTATGTCAAAAGTGCTTTTAGACCAGCTAGAAAATAACGATAATAAATTAGAATCACAATTTATCATCAAACACTAAATTTAATGACAGCGACTATTCTGCAACTGAGCAAATTTCTGTGTTTTTGATTTGATTACATTATTGAATAATTTTTATAGTTATTTATTATATTATAATTTATGATATGAATTTATGAAATAACGTGTATTGTTGTATTCGCGGTTTAGAAGAACCCCATACAAATGACAATGTTCTTTTTTGTATAATTCTCAGAAAATAGGCAGGAATTGGTAATACTCTGAATAAATATAGTATTTTGGGAAGTATTGTCATTTTGATTGCATTTATTCTTCCAAACCATGATAGCGGGAGGTGAGATCAGGATTTCAATAGATTTGATATAGATTTCAGACTTGGAGGGTAATTTAGTGTAAAAAGATCCGGTAATGATGCAGAGAGATTGATCCCTAGATATGGGATTGACTTTTCATTCCAGGTAAATGGGAGTCCCTGTTTTGCTGAGGTTAGTTCCAATTCTGAAAGGGAAATATTCAAAGCTAAGCATTTTTTGGGGTTAATGGATAGGCCAGAAAAAGCAGCAAATTCATTAAGTATTGGAATAAGGTTGGGGCCTGAAACCTGTGGAGAAGAAAGAAATAATAGTATATCATCTTCAAAAAGACATATTTTGTGTTGGTAGCCACCTAATTCTAGGGCACGATTCAACATTGTGGCGGATGTATATCTGCCCAGCATTGACGAGTACTGTCAGCGCGCATTAATATCCGATTCCCTCTCTGTAGTTCTGGCTCAGAGGGGGCGGAGTCTGGAGCGATGCAGAGAGTGGGAGTTCCAAATTTAGAGCATGGAGGTGGGGAATAAAGAATGGAGACATGGAGATGGGGAGCCGTAGGAGCCCAGAATGGAGACAATGGAGACGGGGAGCCGAGGGAGCTGAGAATGGTGGCATTTAGCTCAGGGAGCCCAGAATGGAGACCATGGAGACGGGGAGCTGAGAATGGAGGCATGGAGCCGGGGAGCTCAGAATGGAGACAATAGAGACAGGGAACCGAGGGAGCTGAGAATGGAGGCATGGAGTCAGGGGAGCCCAGACTGGAGACCATGGAGACAGGGAGCTGAGAATGGAGGCATGGAGCTGAGGAAGCCCAGAATGGAGACCATGGAGATAAGGGGCAGAGGGAGCTGAGAATGGAGGCATGGAGCCGAGGGAGCCCAGAATGCAGACAATAGAGACAGGGAACGGAGGGAGCTGAGAATGGAGGCATGGAGTCAGGGGAGCCCAGACTGGAGACCATGGAGACAGGGAGCCGAGGGAGCTGAGAATGGAGGCGTGGAGCTGAGGGAGTCCAGAATGGAGACCATGGAGGCAGGGAGCCATGGGAGCAAAGAATGAAGACTGGAGGCAGGAAGCACCAGCAAAAGGTGAGATCCTGTCTAAATGATAGCAGTGATGTACACTGTGGATAGCAGAGAAAAGGAGCACATGGCTGGATCGGGAGGTGAAATCCTTTGTACAGAAGGGGTGAATGCAGACTGCATGGGGGGGGAGAAGAGAACAGGAGGTGACATCCTCTGCATAGCAGCACTGAATGCAGACTGCAGAGGGGGGAGCAGAGAGTGGGGGCAAACAGCTGGATCAGGCTGAGGTGACATTATAATAACATTATGGTATGCCATAACTGTACATAATGCTATTATGAACTCACCTCCTGCTACATTCAGGCTCATACAGCCACAGGCCCCTGCGCTCTGCTGCCCCTCTCTGCAGTCTGTATTCAGTCACTACCATACACATGATCTCGCCTCTTGCAACATTCAGCCATGTGCTTCCACTGTCAGCACTCCTCCTGGCACCACCCTCACAGGTTCAGAGGATCTGAAACTATAGAGGAGGCACCAGGTATCGATGCACACTGACGGTACTCGCTGTCAGTGCACATTAAAAACATTGGTATCATGTGCATATTTTTTCTGCACAGAAATATACAACATGTATGCTTTTTTCTGCACAGAAAAATACTCAAATTACACCAACATTGAGGTGTGAACAGTGCACATAGAAATCGGTTGTTTTCTTTATGTCCTTGCAGAGACCTACGTTAGCTCGCTTGTTAGCTCGCTGATCAGATCCAATGTTCCGTGAGCTGTAGATCTGAATTATTTTTCAGGGGTTCCCCCGAGATCTCAGACTCTTTGCCAAGGGTTCCTCCACAGTAAAAAGGTTGAGAAACACTGCCTTAGGGAATATCTCACCAAAAATTACTTTTTTGTCGTGGGGGAGGCATAAAACCTGGCTTATGTCTGCATAATCCTTTATCCAACTGTGTACAGAAGGCTGCCAGGTTTCCATATGGCATTGCATTTTACAGAAAATTACAGTGGCTGAAATTCTAAAAGAAAAGGTAATTGTATTTAACATTACATTGCAATGTCGTTAGTGTAGTATTTGTATATGCTATATTATTTTTTTATTTGCTATATTTTTTTTCTATGAAAGCAGAGTTACTCTCTAAAGGTACCATTCTGGCCATTGTTAAATTCTTACATCTATTTGACTTGCTTGCCGTCCTCACTATAGCAGTTTTACTGCTGCTGGGTGGCAGCTGTGCGCTGATTTGCATTTATATATGTGATCCTGCAGTTCCGGGTAGGGGATGCGTGTGTGCTGGCTTTCAATGTGATTAAAGCGGAAGCCCATGGGCGGGTGCCAGGTACTCAAGGCAGATCACCAATCTGACAGCGGGGAAGGGATGGAGTTTGTGTCCCTGCAAAGCAGGGAATACATTTCATCTATTTCCCTAGTAAAAGCACCTCACACAGTTCACATAAACATTGGCTAGGCACACAGATTACCCTTTGATCGTCCCTGATGTTAACCCCTTCCCAGCCAATGCCATTAGTACAGTGACAGTGTATATTTTAAGCACTGTGTAATGCTACGTACACACGAGCGGAATTTTCGACAGAAAGAGTCTGATGGGAGCTTTTCATTGTATATTCCGACATCCGTGTGCATGCCCCATCAGACTTTTTCCGTCGAAAATTACTATCAGAAAAAACACTCGTCTGCATGCTGTCCCGACGCACCAAAAACGACACATGCTCTGAAGCAAGTACAAGACGGAAGCTATTGGCTACTGGCTATTGAACGTCCATTTTCTGGTCCCGTCGTATGTGTTGTACGTCACCGTGTTCTTGACGGTCGGACTTTGGTGTGACCGTGTGTATGGAAGACAGCTTGAGCGGCAAAACCGGTCGTGTGTACAGGGCATTATTGTCACTGGTTTCCAAAAAGCGTCAAAAGTGTCAGTGTCAGAATGTCCCCCACAATATCGCAGTCCTGCTATAAGTCGCTGATCGCCTTCATTACTTGTAAAAAATAAATAGAAAATATCCCATAGTTTGTAGACGCAAACCAATCAATATACACTTATTAGGATTTTTTTTTTTACCAAAAATATTTAACCACTTCCCGACCGCCCCATGTACATATACGTCAACAGAATGGCACGTACAGGCAAAACCACGTACCTGTACGTGCCATTCTTCAGGCGGTTGGGGGGTCCAATCGGACCCCCCCGCCCGCCGGCGGGGACGGTCGGGATCGCTTCAGGAGCGATCCGGGATCGCTTCAGGAGCGATCCGGGGAGGGGACGGCCAGTGGTTTCTGGCCACCCCCTCGCGATCGCTCCTGGCGAATCAGATGCTCCGTTGCCTGTGTAATTGTAAACACAGGCAACGGGAAGTGATGTCACGCTCCTCGTGCCGGTCTTTCTGACCGGGATGCCGAGCTGTGAAGACATCAGGTTAGTGCACCAACACTACACTGACACCAGGCACACATAGACACATATTCCACCCCCCTGTCACCCCCTGATCACCCCCCAGATCACCCCCCCTGCCCCCCCAGTCACAGTGTCACTGATTGCAGTGATCATTTATTTACTGATCACTGCATTTAGTGTCAGTTGTGACTGAAATAACTGTCAGGGCAGTTAGTTTTAGGCCCCTTTAGGTCCAAGGTAGCCCCCTACCCCCCCCCCCCCCTAATAAAGGTTTAACCCCTTGATTGCCCCCCAGGTAACCCTTTCACCCCCTTTTTCCAGTGTCACTAAGCGATCGTTTTTCTGATCGCTGCATTAGTGTCACTGGTGCCGCTAGGTAGCCAGTTTTTTTTTTAGGTTAACCGCCAGGTTTATATAGGTTTATAAATAGGTTTATAGGTCAGGTACCCCCATATTACAACCTAAATAAAGGTTTTAACCCCTTGATTGCCCCTAGAGTTAACTCTTTCACCAGTGATCACCGTATAAGTGTCACTGGTGACGCTGGTTAGCCAGTTAGTTATTTAGTTATTTAGGTTCTCCGTCAGGTTTTTATATAGCGTCAGGTACCCCCATATATTACCTAATAAAGGTTTTAACCCCCTGATTGCCCCTAGTTAACCCTTTCACCAGCGATCACCGTATAACTGTTACGGGTGACGCTGGTTAGTTAGTTTGTTTTTTATACTGTCAGGGCACCCGCCATTTATTACCCAATAACGGTTTAACCCCCTGATCGCCCGGCGGGGGATATCAATTAGGTTTTAGGGTCAAATAAGGTCTGCGTCGCCCCAGGTTAGTTCCAGTACCGCAAACACCCACGCGCAAAGCATACACCTCCCTTAGTGGTATAGTATCTGAACAGATCAATATCTGATCTGATCTGATCAGATATATACTAGCGTCCCAGCAGTTTAGGGTTCCAAAAAACGCATTGTTAGCGGGATCAGCCCAGATACCTGCTAGCACCTGCGTTTTCCCCCTCCGCCCAGCCCAGCCCAGCCCACCCAAGTGCAGTATCGATCGATCACTGTCACTTACAAAACACTAAGCACACATAACTTCAGCGTTCGCAGAGTCAGGCCTGATCCCTGCGATCGCTAACAGTTTTTTTGGTAGCGTTTTGATTCAGTCGCCAGCAGCCTAGGAGCTTTTTTACCTGTGAATCTCACTAGTGTACTACTAAATTTAGAGCCCAAAATGGCAAATCGCAAGTACACTAGTGAACAGGCCTACTTGTTTCTGAGTATGTCAGATAGTGAAGAGGAGGTCACTCATCTGTCAGAATCAGGCTCAGAATACGATCCAGTAGACGACAGCGGCTCCATGACAGATAGCTCTGGCGACAGAGGTGAGGTCCCTGCTAAGGTCAGGCGTACCCGATCCCGATCTTCTGCTGTTGTTGAGGTGCAGGAACCGCAGGTCTCTCGTATGGAGCAGAGAAGTACTAGCGCCGCTATTCCTTCTGGTGAACTGGCAAGCACCAGCGGCCTAGTACACCCTGGACGTAGTCAAACCAGCACTGCAGTATCACGTGGTGATGTGGTGAGTCCCATAAGTGCAGTTCAAGCTGGCGAGGTGGCAAGCACAAGTAGTGTCCCGCTGCCACCAAGAAGAAGACAAAGGCAGGCCCGTCGATCACATAGTGTCCTTCCTGCAGAATTCGCCAATCCTGATTGGGTGCCCACCACTTCTGCAGAACCCGTACTTCCCCCATTCACTGGCCAACCCGGTATTCAGGTGGAAACAGCTGATTTTAAGCCATCCGATTTTTTATCGCTGTTTTTCACGGAAGATCTCTATAGATCTATTGTGGACCAAAGTAATATATACGCTGGTCAATACATCGCCGCTAATCCCCAGTTGCCTTCCCTTGCCAGAGATTGGAAACCAATTACGGTTTCCGAATTTAAGTCCTTTCTGGGCCTTTCCCTCAACATGGGCATGCATAAATTCCCGACTCTGAGGACTTATTGGTCCACCTCACCAGTCCACCATATGCCCGTGTTCTCTCGCTCCATGTCCAGGGCACGATACGAACAGATCTTGCGGTTCATGCACTTCAGTGACAATGACCTCTGTCGTCCTCGTGGAGACCCTGAATTTGATCGGCTCTACAAAATTCGGCCCCTCATAAACCACTTCAACCAACGTTTTGCAGCCTTGTTTACTCCCAATCAAGTTGTCTGCGTTGACGAGTCCCTGATTAAGTTTTCTGGCCGCTTGTCTTTCAAACAGTACCTTCCCAGCAAGCGTGCCAGATACGGGGTCAAGCTCTACAAGCTCTGTGACAGGGCAACAGGCTATACGTGGAGCTTTTCGGTTTATGAGGGAAAAGATAGTTACGTAGAGCTGGAGAACTGTCCAGATTACATAGGGAGCGCTGGCAAGATAGTGTGGAACTTGGTGTCACCCTTATTCGGAAAGGGGTACCACTTGTACGTGGACAATTATTACATGAGCGTGCCACTGTTTAGTCATTTGTTTGATCAGCAGATTGGAGCATGTGGCACCGTGCAACCTAATCGCCGGGGCTTTCCCCAGCGGCTTGTAGATTCCCCTCTTAGGCTGGGGGAGAGAGCCTGCTTTCAGTGTGATAACTTGCTCGCTGTGAAGTGGAGGGATAATAAGAATGTTTTCGTTCTTACCTCCCTTCATGCAGACACGACAGTCCAAATTCGTACGGCGGCTGGTGTTGTGACGAAACCCCTCTGTGTCCACGAGTATAACCTTAATATGGGAGGGGTGGACCTCAACGACCAGTTGTTGGTGCCGTACCTAGTTGCCCGTAAGGCTAGACGCTGGTACAAAAAAGTGTCTATTTATTTGTTCCAATTGGCTTTTCTGAATGCTCATGTGCTATACGGAGCTTCAGGCGGGACTTTACCATTCCTTGAATTCCAGGAAGAGGTTCTCACAGACCTTCTGTTTCCAGACGGTTCTGCACCTCACCATTCCCTACCAAATGCAGTAAGCCGGCTGTATGAGAGGCATTATTCTTATGTCCTCCCGAGTACCCCTACCCAACGAGCCCCCCAAAAAAGATGTCGTGTCTGTAGCAAGCGCGGATCAAGGCGTGACACCGGTTATTATTGTCCACGCTGTCCTGACAATCCTGGTCTCTGCATTGGTGAATGTTTTGAACGCTACCACTCACTAGTGAGGTATTAGCGTAGGGTACAGCATTTCACAGGCTAGGATACACTTTCACAGGGTCTCAAGAATGCCATCGCATTTTGAGACCCGACCGTTAGTTAAAATTATAGTTACAGGGTCTCAAGAATGCCATCGCATTTTGAGACCCGACCGTTACAGTTAAAATTATAGTTATAGTTTAAAAAAAAAGTCTAAAAAATAAAAATAAAAAAAAAAAACAAAAAAAAAAAACCCCAAAAAAAATAAAATAAAAAAACCAAAAATAGTTGTCGTTTTATTGTTCTCTCTCTCTATCTCTCTCTCTCTTGTTGCTCTTTTTTACTCTTCTATTCTGCAATGTTTTATTATGTTTTATCATGCTTGCTTTTCAGGTATGTAATTTTGTTTACTGTGTTTTATTGTTAATCATTTTTTTGTTTTCAGGTGCGCCATTCAGTTGCAGCGCGGATTTATTTATCTTGAAAGCAACAGCGTTTGCTCCCACGATACATAAAGCCGCGACTCCAACGCTGTAGGAGGTGATTTCACCACCACAGTTAAAAAAAAGAGCATATATGCCGAAGCATGGGGGCAGCAGGGGCGGAGGAGCGATTTTGCTCCTAATGCCACGTACATACGGTCGAAATTCCGACGGAGGCTTGCCCGTGGAAAAGTCCGACCATGTGTACGTGGCATAACTTTTTTGCGGGAGGATGCCCCCATGCTTCGGCATATATATATTTAGGCACCGGTTGCGTTAACAAAATGTTTTATTTTTTACTATGTTTTTTTTTTTTTTGGTATTTGCTTTGCAGGTATGGTATGGTAAGGTCTTACTGTTATACTGTAATGTTACTTTGTTTTAATGTTAACCATTATTTGCTTAGCAGGTACGCCATTCAGTTGCAGCGCGGATTTATTTATCTTGACAGCAACAGCGTTTGCTCCCACGATACATAAAGCCGCGACTCCAACGCTGTAGGAGGTGATTTCACCACCACAGTTAAAAAAAAGAGCATATATGCCGAAGCATGGGGGCAGCAGGGGCGGAGGAGCGATTTTGCTCCTAATGCCACGTACATACGGTCGAAATTCCGACGGAGGCTTGCCCGTGGAAAAGTCCGACCATGTGTACGTGGCATAACTTTTTTGCGGGAGGATGCCCCCATGCTTCGGCATATATAAATGGTGCATGTATGCCCATCATTAGAAGTGGGTGGATGAAGGGAGGTATTCTAATGGTGGGCATACCCACCAATCAATCTTTTTTTTTTCGTGCAGCCAAGAGGCTGCATGAAAAAAAAAAAAAAATTACAATATATGTCCAGTATGTTGCTGGACTTTGAATGGTTATACCAGAATGATGCCTGCAGGTTTAGGTATCATCTTGGTATCATTCTTTTCAGCCAGTGATCGGCTTTCATGTAAAAGCAATTCTAGCAGGTAATTAGCCTCTAGACTGCTTTTACAAGCAGTGGGAGGGAATGTCCCCCCTCCCGGATATAAACCGCGCCATTGGGAAATTGGGAAAGCGTTTTATCACACCGATCTTGGTGTGGTCAGATGCTTTGAGGGCAGAGGAAAGATCTAGGGTCTAATAGACCCCAATTTTTTCAAAAAAAGAGTACCTGTCACTGCCTATTGCTATCATAGGGGATATTTACATTCCCTGCGATAACAATAAAAATGATAACTAAGAAAAAAAAAATGGAAGGAACAGTTTAAAAATAAAATAAAAAAGCTAAATAAAAAAAAAAAAAATAAAAAAAAAAAAAAAAAAAAAACACCCCTGCCCCCCCCCTCTCTTGCGCAAAGGCGAACACAAGCGTTGGTCTGGCGTCATATGTAAACAGCAATTGCACCATGCATGTGAGGTATCACCGCGAAGGTCAGATCGAGGGCAGTAATTTTAGCAGTAGACCTCCTCCGTGAATCTAATGTGATAACCTGTAAAGGCTTTTAAAGGCTTTTAAAAATGTATGTAGTTTGTCGCCACTGCGTGTTTGTGCGCAATTTTAAAGCATGTCGTGTTTGGTATCCATGTACTCGGCCTAAGATCATATTTTTTATTTCATCAAAAATTTGAGCAATATAGTGTGTTTTAGTGCATTAAAATAAAAAAAAGTGTATTTTTTCCACAAAAAATGCGTTTGAAAAATCGCTGCGCAAATACTGTGTGGAAAAAAAAAAAATGCAACACCCACCATTTTAATCTGTAGGGCCTTTGCTTTAACAATATATATATATAGTGTTTGGGGGTTCAACGTAATTTTCTTGCAAAAAAAAAAATGTTTTTTCATGTAAACAAAAAGTGTCAGAAAGGGCTTTGTCTTCAAGTGGTTAGAAGAGTGGGTGATGTGTGACATAAGCTTCTAAATGTTGTGCATAAAATGCCAGGACAGTTCAAACCCCCCCCCCCCCCCCCCCCCAAATGACCCCATTTTGGAAAGTAGACACCCCAAGCTATTTGCTGAGAGCAATCTTGAGCCCATTAAATATTTTTTTTTTTTTTTGTCCCAAGAGATTGAATAATGAAAAAAAAAAAAAAAAAAATAATTTTTTTAACAAAAAGTTGTCACTAAATGATATATTGCTCAAACATGCCATGGGCATATGTGGAAATACACCCCAAAATACATTCTGTTGCTTCTCCTGAGTACGGGGATACCACATGTGTGGGACTTTTTGGGAGCCTAGCTGCGTACGGGACCCCAAAAACCAAGCACCGCCTTCAGGCTTTCTAAGGGTGTAATTTTTTTTTTATTTCACTCCTCACTGCCAATCACAGTTTCGGAGGCCATGGAATGCCCAGATGGCACAAACCACCCCCAAATGACCCCATTTTGGAAAGTAGACACCCCAAGCTATTTGCTGAGAGGTATGGTGAGTATTTTGCAGATCTCGCTTTTTGTCACAAAGTTTTGAAAATTGAAAAAAAAAAAAAAAAAAATTTTTTTTTTTTTACTTTCTTCATTTTCAAAAACACATGAGAGCTGTAAAATACTCACCATGCCTCTCAACAAATAGCTTGGGGTGTCTACTTTCCAAAATGGGGTCATTTGGGGGGGGGGGTTTGTGCTATTTTGGCATTTTATGGCCTTCGAAACTGTGATAGGTAGTGAGGAGTGAAATCAAAAATTTGCACCCTTAGAAATCCTGAAGGCGGTGCTTGGGTTTCGGGGGCCCGTACGCGGCTAGGCTCCCAAAAAGTCCCACACATGTGGTATCCCCATACTCAGGAGAAGCAGCAAAATGTATTTTGGGTGCAATTCCACATATAACCATGGCATGTGTGAGCAATATATCATTTAGTGACAACTTTTTGAATATTTTTTTATTTTTTTTTTTCTTTATTCAATCACTTGGGACTAAAAAAAAAAAAAAAATATTCAATGGGCTCAACATGCCTCTCAGCAAATAGCTTGGGGTGTCTACTTTCCAAAATGGGGTCATTTGGGGGGGTTTTGTGCCATCTTGGCATTTTATGGCCTTCAAAACTGTGATAGGTAGTGATAGGTAGTGAGGAGTGAAATCAAAAATTTATGCCCTTAGAAATCCTGAAGGCGGTGCTTGGTTTTCGGGGTCCCGCATGCGGATAGGCTCCCAAAAAGTCCCACACATGTGGTATCCCCGTACTCAGGAGAAGCAGCAGAATGTATTTTGGGGTGTAATTCCACATATGCCCATGGCATGTGTGGGCAATATATCATTTAGTGACAACTTTGGGCAAAAAAAAAAAAAAAATTTGTAATATTCCCGCAACTTGTGGCAAAATATAAAATATTCCATGTACTCAACATGCCTCTCAGCAAATAGCTTGGGGTGTCTACTTTCCAAAATGGGGTCATTTGGGGGGGGGGGGGGGGTTTGTGCTATTTTGGCATTTTATGGCCTTCGAAACTGTGATAGGTAGTGAGGAGTGAAATCAAAAATTTGCACCCTTAGAAATCCTGAAGGTGGTGCTTGGGTTTCGGGGCCCCGTGCGCGGCTAGGCTCCCAAAAAGTCCCACACATGTGGTATCCCCATACTCAGGAGAAGCAGCAAAATGTATTTTGGAGTGCATCTCCACATATAACCATGGCATGTGTGAGCAATATATCATTTAGTGACAACTTTTTGAAAACATTTTTTTTTTTTTTTTTTTCTTTATTCAATCACTTGGGACTAAAAAAAAAAAATTCAATGGGCTCAACATGCCTCTCAGCAAATAGCTTGGGGTGTCTACTTTCCAAAATGGGGTCATTTGGGGGGGGGGGGGGGGGTTGTACTTCCCTGCCATTTTAGCACCTCAAGAAATGAGATAGGCAGTCATAAATTAAAAGCGGTGTAAATTCCAGAAAATGTACTCTAGTTTGTAGACGCTATAACTTTTGCGCAAACCAATAAATGTACGCTTATTGGCATTTTTTTTACTAAAGACATGTGGCTGAATACATTTTGGCCCAAATGTTTGACTAAAATTGAGTTTATTGGATTTTTCTTATAACAAAAATTAGAAAATATCTTTTTTTTTCAAAATTTGCGGTCTTTTTCCGTTTATAGCGCAAAAAAAAAATAAAAATCACAGAGGCAATCAAATACCATCAAAAGAAAGCTCTATTTGTGGGAAGAAAAGGACGCAAATTTCGTTTGGTTACAACATTGCATGACCGCGCAATTACCAGTTAAAGCAGTGCAGTGCGAAATTGAAAAAAGACCTCTGGTCCTTAAGCTGACAATTGGTCCGGGGCTGAAGTGGTTAAGCAGTATCGTTTTAAAGGGAGAGGAAATGGTGGAAAATCTCTTCAACTGTTTCATAAATAGCAAAAAAAAGACTGAAGGAAAAGGTCCGGGGCTGAAGTGGTTAACTGGAGTTGGGCTTTAAAGCTGGACTTCAGTCTGCTCTGGACAGGCCCCATCCCCTCACTCCGGTGCTACCATACTTGTACATGTGCACCCACAGGGCTCTGTCCGGCCTTCAGGTCCTGGCAGAGCCTGTCGGCGTATGTGCACACACACAGGGTCATTTTTGGACTCCCCTGTTGCCAGTCTTTGCACATGTGTGGGGAACCAGTACATGGCCAGATGTGCCACAGGGCTCTCTTAGGACCCATGCCCTGCCTTGCAGAATATCTGTGCACATGCAGGGGGTGGGGAGAATGCTTTGCCTAGGTGAAAAAAGTGAGGTGCTGTACAAATAAAGTGTGTTGTGAAAAACAATTGTCCATTGGTAAAGGGGGGGGGGGGGGGGACAGATCATCTCAAAATGTTATTGATGGTGAAGGTATTCTTTAACCACTTGCAGACCAGCTCCCATACATATACGCCGGCAAAGTGGTTGGTTCCTGTGTAACGCCGTACCTGTATGTCAGCTCCTTTAAGAGCCATAGCAGGTGCTGCATGGAGTGAGAAAAGGGGCAGGCGCGAACGCCACCGGCCCTTTTGCGATCGCGGGCAAAAGAGCCAGAACGGGGATTTGTAAACACACAAATCCTCGTTCTGACAGGAGAGAAGAGACAGATCTGCTGTTCGTAGTAATTAGGAACAGTGATATGTCTCCTCATCCAGTCAATCCTATCCCCCCCACAGTTAGAAACACTCACCAGTGAACACATTTAACACCTTGATCGCCCCCTAGTGTTAACACCTTCCCTGCCAGTGACATTTACACAGTAATAAGTGCATATTTATAGCTCTGATCGCTGTATAAATGTAAATGGTCCCAAAAAGTGTCAAAAGTGTCCGATCTGTTTGCCGCAATGTCGCAGTCCCGCTAAAAATCACAGCTTACCGCCATTACTAGTAAAAAATATATATATAAATAAAAATGCCATAAATCTATCCCCTATTTTGTAGACACTATAAATTTTGCACAAACCAATCAATATACGCTTATTGTGATTTTTGTTTTACAAAAAATATGTAGAAGAATACATATTGGACTAAACCGATGAAGAAATTTGTTTTTTAAAAACATTTGTGGGGATATTTATTATAGCAAAAAGTAACAACTATTTGTTTTTTGTTTTTTCAAAATTGTCACTCTTTTTTTGTTTATAGTGCAAAAAATAAAAAATGCAGAGGTGATCAAATACCACCAAAAGAAAGCTCTATTTGTGGGATTTTTCTTTTGGACATAAATTTTGTTTGGGTACAGCGTCACACGACCGCACAATTGTCAGTTAAAACGACACAGTGCCGTATCGCAAAGAAATGGCCCCGTCATTAAGGGGGAAAATCTGAATGGTTAAATAAGGACATTAGTCATAAATGACCAGAAATGCAGGTTCATGCTGCACACCTACAGGAGGTAAAAAAAATCAAACCTTCCACCATCTATTATCAAACACTTTATTCCATTACATTAAAATCCTATCCTTCAAAATCTTTTGTTGGAACAAATGTCCTATGGCTGGTTGCTGTGTGTGTGTGTGTCCATGCTTCATTTAATGAACTGTTCTCCATTACTATAAACACATCTGCATTGTCGGGTATCACAGGCCTTGTTAGGAAGTCACTGATCAACATGATCACTGAACATCTGCATTGTGTCTTAACATAATTCATCAATGTGTAACTATAGTTATAACACTGTGGATAATAGTGCAGGTACATCAAAATTTCACTCTTCTAATTCTATGTATAGTCTTTCCCCCTCAGGCGTACCCTAGTTTCATTTAACCATGGATGCAGGTGATAAACCCAAGTTGTCAGTGATGAAGCTGCCCAAAGGCATCATGTGTATTTAATGAACAGCTGATAAAAAAAAATCTAGAATATAGACAGATTATTATAGGTAATGAATGATTCACTGGAGTTTATTCTCTAATTATGTTAATGGTATAGGATAGATGCTATCAACAAATGTACTGTAAAAAAATGTCAATCACATCATGATTCTAACATAATGCTAACTAATTATAGTCTGTAAAATATTTTTAAAATGCACAATATGTGAATATAATATTTTAAATTAATATTCTATTTTTTTAGTTTGCAAAATGTACTTCCAAATACACTTAGTTAAGAGTTTACTGGTTATGTAAGGGCTGAAGACTTTGCTAAATGCTAAAAAATAATAATTAACATTGACCAAAAGATTGCACCTTGTCACATATTCAAATATTTGGGTTTTTCACGCATTTGTACACAAGTCACAAAGAATGCTTCGTGTTTTTTATTGATTTATTAAATCTGGATTTTTTATTTTTTTGGTAGCCCAAATTACATCACATATACAAGGTAAATGTCACTAAAGAAACATTGTCTAATATCTGACATAATGACTATAAAATAACTGTAAAATAAATATGTAAATGCATAAAATGTATATATTTTTTAATGGAGATATACTTTATACTGTATATTTATTTGGAAAATGTAAGCTGAACTCTATATCTAAATCTAAATACACAGTTGAAATATGTTTATGGGGGCTGTTTTACCTGCTAAACGATTTGTATTTCTATCAATCCATTCGCTGCCAGCCAGCATGGTGATGTATTTCTAAACTGTAGAGAATAAATAGTCATAACTAGGTCACCTCTCTGCCCCAGCCTGTAACTAGACAGTAAATAAACGGCAGGAAACTGATGAGCTCATCCCTCTGCTCTCTGCTCCTTTCAGTAGTTCCTTGTTAGTATATTTACATGCAGCACACTCTTATTACTGTGCTTCCTTCTCCAGAATACAATGGATTAAAAGAAACTAATATTGCAACAGATAAACTATATTACAAAAAGTATTGGGACGCCTGCCTTTACAGTCCGTCTTAGTCCGTAGGGTTCAATATTGAGTTGGCCCACCCTTTACAGCTATAACAGCTTCAACTCTTCTTGGAAGGCTGTTCATAAGGTTTAGGAGTGTGTCTATAGCAGGGATATGCAATTAGCGGACCTCCAGATGTTGCAAAACTACAAGTGCCATCATACCTCTGCCTCTGGGTGTCATGCTTGTGGCTGTCAGAGTCTTGCTATGCCTCATGGGATCTGTAGTTCTGCAACAGTTGGAGGTACACTAATTGCATATCCCCGGTCTATAGGAATGTTTGACCATTCTTCCAGAAGCGCATTTGTGAGGTCAGGCACTGATGTGGATGAGAAGGCCTGGCTTGCAGTCTCTGCTCTAATTCATCCCAAAGGTGATGTGTTCTATCAGGTTGAGGTCAGGACTGCCAGTCAAGTTCCTCCACCCCAAACTTGCTCATCCATGTCTTTATGAACCTTGCTTTGTGCACTGGTCCAAATCTTTTGGTGGAATGGGGATTATGGTTTTATTTCAAGGGTTGGGCTTGGCGCCATAGTTCCAGTGAAGGGAACTCTTAAGGCATCAGCATACCTGTCAGACTTCTACGTACCTGACCGGTGAGTCCGCTCGGGCAGAGGGTGGTCTCCCTTACGTGTCCGAATCGCGGCCCCTGGTAGAATAAACAGAAGGCACGGGAGAGCGGAATGGTATGAGAGCCTGGCAGTAAGAATCCGGATGCTGGAAGGTAGATAATCTTTAACAGCAGGTAGGTAGGCTGGAACACAGGCAAACAGGTGCTGATCAAGAGCTGAGCAGGAAGGTCCGGGCACAGGCAGGGTTCGGCAGCAGGTGGGCAGCGAGGTACAAAAGAGCAGGTAGTAGTGGGTCCCGGCACAGGCAGGGTTCGGCAACAGGCGGGAAGCGAGGTACAGAGGAGCAGGCAGTAGCGAAGTCAGACAGGCCAAGATCAGGTGCAGGCAGAAGTCAGGGGTATCCGAGTAGCAAGCAGGGTCGTCAGGAGATCAGGAACACAAGTACAGGTAACAGAAGCAAGGACACAGGGAGCTGATGATCAGGCAGCACGAGTTAACTGCTAACCTAAATAGTCCGATTGGTGCCAAACGTGCGCGGGTGTGCGAGCGCCTGTGTGCGTCTGCGTGCGCACGTGCGTGCGTACACACCAGTGCGTACATCAGCGCCCACCGAAACATGCACACCAGTGCCCACATGGGTGCGCGCACAGGAACGCGCACGCCAGCGTGCACCGGCGCATACCGGCGTGCACCAGAGCAGCCAGCACAGCGTCCATCAAGGTAACCTCTCTGACAATACCAAAACATTTTGGACAATTTCATGCTTCCAACATTGTGAGAACAGTTTGGGGATGGCCCCTTCCTGTTCCAACATGACTGTGCACCAGTGCACAAAGCAAGGTCCATAAAGACATGAATGAGCAAGTTTGGGGTGGAGCAACTGCCATGCACAGAGTCCTGACCTCAACCCGATAAAACACCTTTGGGATGAGTTAGAGCGGAGACTGCAAGCCAGGCCTTCTCGTCTATCATCAGTGCCTGACCTCACAAATGCGCTTTTGGAAGAATGGTCAAACTTCCCATAGACACCGTCCTAAACCTTGTGGACAGCCCTCCCAGAAGAGTTGATGCAGATATAGCTGCAAAAGGTGGGCCAACTCAATATTAAACCCTATGGACTAAGACTGGGATGCCATTAAAGTTCATGTGTGTGTAGAGGCAGGCGTCCTGATACTTTTAAAAATATGATGTATAATTACTTGGACCACATTTTGCTTTAATTACAGCCTTTAGTCTGTAATTAGTCTCTACTAACTTTGCACATCTAGACTTTGCAAAATGTGCCCACTCTTCTTTGCAGAACTACTCAAAGTTCAGTTAAATTTGATGGTGACCGTTTGTGGACTGCAGTCTTCAAGTCATTCCACATGTGGTTTAAGTCTAGGCTCTGACTAGGCCATGCAAGAATATTTACCTTTTTCTCCTTCAACCACTGTGTGGTAATTTTTGCTGTGTGCTTTGGGTCATTGTCATGTTGGAAGGTAAACCTTCATCCCTTTGACAACTTTCTGGCAGAGGGCAGCAGATTTTCCTCAAGAATTTGATGGTATTTTGCCCCATTTATTTTTCCTTCTATCCTGACAAGTGCTCCAGTCCCTGCTGCAGAGAAACACCCCCATAATAGTATAGTACCCCCTCCATGCTTTACTGTAGGAATAGTGTTATTTTTATGGCGAGCTGTATTGAATTTCCGCCAGACATATCATTTGGTGTTGAAGCCAAATAATGAAATTGAAGATTCTGAGGCCACATGGAAAAAGGAGTTATGATAACTTAAAATCTTTCACTTGGATGTTATAAGTTCCACTAGTAAATACAGCTGGATAAAACGAAAACTGTGTCTGTCTTCATTTCAGGCTGCAAAGCAATAACATGTGATTATTTAAAAGGGGGGGGGGTGATTCTTTTCTATACATACTGCGTACCTGAAACTCTGGTTTAGGTGACATCCATGCAGTTAAAAGACTCCCATCACAAAAAAATTGTATTAACAGTGATAACTGTATGGGCTATTAAATGTAATGTTAAAGTGATTGTAAATGCTTTTTTTTATTTTATTTTTTAACCACTTGTCAACCACGCACTGTAGCTTTGCTATACGTAATTCTGCATTTCCGGGTAGGGCTGTCACTGACTCCACCACATGCCAGTCAGCAGTTCCTGGGCCAATGATTTATGGCCAGGACCCGCCAATCGCTGGAGCAAGTGACAGGGGAGAGCTTTGTGTATGGAAACAACACAAAGCTCTCCTCTGACAGCGGCAGTGTGCCGGTTTTTGTTTCCCTGCTAATAACAGACACATTGCTTAGTAAAATCAGCACACATTACACATAGTAAACATTGTTAGGCACACATTTTAATCAATATACACTTATTGGGATTTTTTTTTTACCAAAGACATGTAGCAGAATACATTTCGGCCTAAATGTATGAAGAAATTCAATTTTCCAATTTTTTTTATTGGATATGTTTTATAACAGATAATTTTTTTTCAAAATTTTTGCTCTTTATTTCGTTTATAGCACAAAAAAAAACCCAGTGGTAATTAAATAATACCAAAAAAAAGCTCCGTGGGTAAAAAAAAGTATAACAGTGCCAAATAGGAAAAAATGGCCTGGTCATGAAAGGGGTAAAATCTTCTGGGGCTAAAATGGTTAAAATAACAAACATGTTATACTTCCCTGCTGTGTGCAATAGTTTAATTTCTTTTATTGTTTTTACTAGTAATGGTGGCGATCTGCGATTTTTAGCGTGACTGTGACATTGCGGTGGACAAATCTGAGCCCAAATGACACTTTTTGGGGACCAGTGACATTATTATATTGATCAGTGCTATAAAAATGAACTGATCAATGTAAAAATGACACTGGTAGGGAAGGAGTTAACACTAGGGGGTGATCAAGGGGTTAACTGTGTTCCCTGGATGTGTTCTAACTGTAGGGGGGGGGTGGGCTGCCTGGGACATGACAGAGATCACAGGGAACAGTATATCTCTGACATGTCCCCTGTCAGAATGGGGATCTGCCTTGTTTACAAAGGCAGATCCCCATTCTGCCTCTCCTCACCGTGATCGCGAGCCGCTGGCAGACATCGAGTCCGCCCGACCCGCAGGTACGCTACGGCAGTGTGCAGGGGGCGCAAAAGTGCGCACCCACCCGCAACAGTGCCTGCGCAAGAGTACAATAATGGCAGTTCACACAGGAGAGCCTACCTGCCACAGTACAACTGCAGCGGACGGTCGTCAAGTAGTTAAAGAACAACAGACAAAAAGCCAGGGATTCTGGTACAATTTCGGTAGCAAACCTGGGAAGTTCCAGAGTTTACATTTTGTGTGAGATAGCTCAAATCTTTCTCACTTACTATAGAGACCTTTGCAACATAGCTCTGTTGGGTCCCCAAAAGACATCTTTACCATTGGAACTGATAGGTGTCAAGGTGTAGCCTTCTGTTTTTTTTTTTTGTGAAATTCTTACATCTTTGCTGCAGTGTTTCTACTAGATCTGTGATTCCATTCATGTGTGCAGCTGGCTTCCCTGTTCACCTATGGGCATTGCTTGTTCTACTGTGGATGTATATCCTTTTCTTTTCTATCACTTCCTGACCCACCTCCCAGTCTGCTTCCCTATATATAGGCATGCTCAGTGCAGCCTGAGTTGCCTAAGTAACTGCCTAATGGGACTAGAGGCCAAATTCAACTTTAAATAATATAATGATAAATAATTAGACTTAATATGTGGTATGAATGGCCATTACTGGTATGACGATATATATAACCAATACAATTATCTTGACGATATAACATTTACAACCATACATAGATTATAAATACCAATGGTTCAGCTTTAAAAGCTTTAAAAGACAAAACCACTATCCCTAACGACAAAGGAATTAAAAATAACAAAGGGGGGGAAGGACCACGACAAAGGGAAGGAGGAAGGGTGCCTTTTTCTTCTGCTGCAGCCGTTGTTCTGAAGAAATTTGTTGGTTTAATTCATTATATAACCTCTTCTTTGTTTGTATAGGTCCGTTGGATCACCTGACTTAACTGAAGAATATTCTAGAATTCAAAAGTCAGCTGACAGGTAAGTAATAACTGAACATTTTTAATTGTGTTATTAGATTTGTCCCTAATCCCATAGGTAGGGGGCGCTATTGTGTTCCCCCTACTTTCATTCTCTGAGCTCCTGTTTGCCTAGTATAACATGTATTCATTGTCTGACTTCACACATACTGACCTTGGCTTCATCTACCGTTTATGCTTGCCTTCCTCTCACCCTGACCTCAGCTTGTTTCCTGGATTCGGCTCCCAATCAGATTTCTCAGCCAACGACTGAGAGCTCTGACTGGAGTGTTGTGGCGGGGGGCCGCCCCCCCTGTCAGAACACAATAGCACGGCAGGGGGAGATCCCCCTAGCAAATGTATATTGAGTGCTCAATCAGTGCTTACAGCCAATGGCTGCAGGCTGATCTGTGTATTCTGACAAGGGGAAGTCCCTGCTGTCAGAATACAATAGCACAGTATGAAAGAGCCCTGCATACATATTGTTCGTGTTAATGCACGGATCTGTATTTTTTTTTCTTTCAGCCTGCTACTCGAACGAAAAAGAATCAATGTGTATACCCTGCTTAAGGGATGGAGGAGACCCTGCTCACCAGCCCAGTGCTATGGTAGTGTGTGGCCTTAGGCAACACTGCTCCGGCCATGCTTGGTCACCTAAAGGGGTGTTCCAGGCTTTTTATGTTTATTAAAAGTCAGTAGATACAAAAAGTGTAGCTGCTGACTTTTAGTAAACAGACACTCACCTGTTTCAGGGTCCAGCGATGCGGCCGAACAGAGCGTTGCTCCTCTCCCCCTCCTTTCCGCCAGCGCCTCCATTGCCACTCTGGGCACCCGGCCGTGGCAGCTTTTGACTTCACGGCCGGGCATGCATGCGCGAGTCGCTCTGCACTCCCGGAGTGGACAGGCGATCTCCTGGGACCTGCCACGTGTCCCACGAGATCGCCTAGAGGGAGGGGCCACCTAAGGCCAAAAGGAGGAGTCGCCTTGGTGGTCCCTGGGTGGAAGGAGGAAGTGGGACAGGAAGTCGCACTCATAACGAAGCTTCCACTCCCCCCCCCCCAAATGGGGCATGTAAGGAGTGCTTAGAGCGGAAGTTCCACTTTTGGGTCTGTATCTCTTGACCTCAGATGAAAACACTTATCAATTTTTTGTAAAATTTGAGAATGCTTTAATTGCCTTAGTGTTGATATAATTTGACTGTTACTGTCTTTGTAATGTGCCAGACAGTTTTCCTCTTCAAATAAAAAAAAAAAAAAAAGCTTTCAAAAAAGAAAAACGAATTAATTTATGAAATATTAATATAACACACAGTTATCAAAATAAAATATTTATTTCATGATAGTGGTCCTTTAAAAGCAATTTTAAGAGTGTTCACTACAGTGATCAGCACTGTAAGGAACAATCAGAGTGTAAAAAAAAAAAAGGATCACATTTCCGTGAGCAGTACAGTGTCACTAAGGTGATATAGTACTTCTCTGTCTGGTGACTAGAGACACTGGCTGCTACACTGATGACACTGTATGTTAGTGCTGGATGCAGTGTCTCTGGTCACTAACCAAAGCACTACAAGGACACCAGACCAGTGCAGACAGTCACAGTGTCCCTAGTCACCACCACACTAGTCCCAGTATCACCATAAGGCCTCATTCATATGCCAGGTGCTCTCTGAGGAGCCGTTTGTGTTGAGATCACTCTTCAGAGAGCATTTAATAGACAGTGAGGAGGCGCTGTATCGCCTCCTTACTGCCTGTTTTAACCCCTTGCACCCTGCAAAAGCATGCCTATTCACTTAAAAGTAACAGGGGGTAGAATTCCTGCCATGGCTGTGAAGCAAAACATTACAGCTGCGGGATATGTACAGCCCAGCTGCTGCCTCTTCAGCTAAAGGGGGTAGCGACTGGGGGGAGGTAAAGAAGCAGCTTAACTGCAAGGTTTTACTGCTCTCCAATCCCACCTGAGAACTAGCCATAATTGTGTAGCCAATCACAGTGTTGACAGACCAGTGTAGCTAGAAAAAAGTGTTTCTGACTGCTGCCATACAAGACCAGTACAGCCAGCAACAGTTTTCCTAATCACCATCACACAAGCCCCAGTATGGCCTCTGCCTGCCTCCTGTACTGGTCCTGACCTGTATTTTGACCACATTTATGCCTGCTGTCTGGACTCTGGACCAATCATTTATCTTTTTATTGACCATGTCTCTGCCAGCTGCCTAAACTGACCCATCTGCGTGTGCACTGCCTATGTTCCTGCAAGACAGCAGTCTCAGCCATTCCCTGTGGACAACTGGACTCTGGGAACCACCCTTTGTTCAGCCTCCAGTAGGGATGAGCCGAACACCCCCGGGTTCGGTTCGAACCAGAACCTTCGAACGGACCGAAAGTTTGCGCGAATTTTCGAACCCTATACGTTATAATGGACGCGAACGTTTGAAATCAAAAGTGCTAATTACAACGGCCAATATGCATGTTAATGTCATAAAACAGGTTTGGGGACCCGGTCCTGCCCCAGGGGACATATATCAATGCAAAAAGAACTTTTAAAAACTGACGTTTTTTCGGGAGCAGTCATTTTAATGATGCATAAAGTGAAAAAAAAAAAAAAGTGAAATTTTCCTTTAAATATGGTACCTGGGGGGTGTCTAAAGTATGCCTGTGAAGTGGCATGTGTTTCCCGTGTTTAGAACTGTCCTTGCACAAAATGACATTTGTAAAGGAAAAAAAGAAGCCATTTAAAACCACTTGCGGCTTTAATGTCATGTCTTGTCCTGGCCGCCATATGGATGAAAATCCTTGAGAAAAATGGCATGGCTACCCCATCAACCCCCCCCCCCCACCCCAGCCCCTTTGGGTCTTGTATGGATATTAAGGGGGGACCCCGCACCCAAAATAAAACCCTATACCTACAACCCTATATACTCTGAACAGCAGTATATAGGTGGTGCAAACAAGACACGGACTGTAGGTGTGTTCTTAATTGAAACAAGGATTGGTGATAAAGTATCTGTCAGAGAACTCACGCGTTCCATGCCCGTCCTCGTCTAGTAGGGGTTAATCTCCGTTCGGCAAGCGCCAATACCCATGCGCAGCCTTCTCAACGAAACCGAACGTGCGGGCGTACCCACGTACCAACGCTGACCTGTGCGCGCCCTCGTTTGTCAATACGAACGAGGGCACGCACTTCCACGTCAGCACGAACGTGTGCGCGTAATCACGCACGGACCCGTACCTCCACCAATCCCAGCACAAGGCGCCCTATATAAACAGGGCCTTCACATGGTGTCAGTGCTGGATCGTCTTCAGTCTTATCTCCTGAATACCTGCCTGAAGTTCCTGCCTACCTTGGTCCTGATTCACCTGGTTTTCCTGTTACCCTTCCTGGATTGACCCCACTTACTGATTGCTTCCTTTGGTTTGACCTCAGCTTGGATCCCTGGACTACGGCTCTGCTCTCTGATTCGGTACCTTATCCCCTGCCTGTTGCCAACCTATTGCCTGCCTTGACCACGAACTTGCCTTCTGCCTTGTACCCTGTTTGCCAGCCAGTTGCCGACCTACTTGCCTGCTTTTTGACCACGAACTTGCCCTCTGCCTTGTACCTTGCTTGCCAGCCAGTTGCCGACCTGTTTCCTGTCTTGACCTCGCGGTGCCTACAACCATCTGTTCGGCTGTTGCTGCACACAGCCTTGGATACCAACGTGAACACCAGCTCTTCAGAGGAACCAGTACTTCCAAGCACCAGTCTACCAGCCGCAGGCACTTGCACCCTTTCGTGCCCCAGCACTCCCTGTTCCCACCACCAGGGGTGTTTGGACCGGAACCGTGCACGAGGCCATCCCCAGCATCCGGACTCCGCTGTAAGGTACGTGATAGTACGATCCAGCCAGAATGGAGTCCGAAGGGGGTGCCTCGCCTTTGGAAGCTTTGTGCCAACAGATGTCGGCCCTTACCCTAGCAGTCCAGGGCCTGCGAGATGGCTATCATCAACTAGAACAGAGAGTGGAATCCATGGCCCCGGGCTCTGCAACTCATCAGGCCTCCCTGACATCCCGGTTTTCCGGCTCAGCAACCTCTGCATCGGCACCCACAGTAATGATGCCACCCCCAGAACCTCGTGTGCCCCCACCGGAACGGTTTTCAGGGGACCGCAGTAAGTTCCGCTCCTTCAGGAATGCCTGTCGGCTCTACTTCCTGCTACAACCTCGCACCTTCTCCCTGGAGAGCACTAAGGTGGGGTTCATAGTCTCCCTACTCCAAGGGGAGCCTCAGACCTGGGCCCACCGTATGTTGGAACAAGCCAGTCCTCTTCTGGACACCCTGGACTCATTTTTGGATGAAATGGCCAAACTGTATGATGATCCTCAGCGCACCACAACAGCAGAAGCCAGCCTCCATGCCCTCCAACAAAGGCGCCGGCCAGTAGAGGACTACGTAACAGACTTTAGGCGGTGGAGTTCCGACACCTCTTGGAACGACGCCGCACTCCTCTATCAGTTCCGCATAGGCCTCTCCGAAGCTCTGAAGGATGAGCTAGCCCGAGTGGGAATCCCTAGTTCTTTGGAGGATTTGATTCAGCTGTCTATCCAGATAGACCGTCGTTTAAGAGAGCGGAGGTCCGAGAGGTCCAGCGTGACACGCCCCACATGGGTGTTACCCAAGGGTCCCAACTACCCTCCTACTCCCGTTTCCAACGTGCCTGCTGCCAACCCAGGAGCACCAGAGCCCATGCAAGTCGGCTTACTCCGCTCACCCTTATCACCCGAGGAGAAACAGCGGCGTCGCCAGAACAACCTCTGCCTCTACTGTGGGGAAGCTGGGCACTACGCCAACACATGCCCGAATAAGATCCGTAAGTTCAATTCATCATCCCGTGTGCCTTTCGCCTTGTCTCTAATAAAAGCCGCTCACATCGCTGTTCCTATTTCCTTACAGCTCCCAGGAGAAATACTCCAAGTCCAGGCTATAATTGACTCTGGCGCATGTAGCTGCTTTGTGGATCATGCCTTCGCTCTACAACATAACATCCCATTAACACCTAAGCAGCATCAACTCTCCATACGGCTAGCAGATGGGTCAAATATCAAGTCCGGGCCCATTACCCTGGAGACACAACCCCTGTTCACCAGCATCCCACCAGGTCACCAGGAGCTACTCCGTCTGGATGTCATCTCCTCACCTTTGTTTCCTGTCATCCTAGGAATGCCTTGGCTACAGGCCCACAATCCCCAGGTCAACTGGGTCACCGGTGAGGTGACCTTTCAGTCCTCTTACTGTCTACAGAACTGTCTCAAGACCTTCCACCAGATTCCACCAGTTATTGGGTGCCTAAAAACGGACTCTGAATTCAAAGAGTTGGTGCCACCAGTGTACCACAACTTCCTGGACGTGTTCGATAAACAGAAAGCAGACACTCTTCCTCCCCATCGGGTCTACGACTGCCCGATTGAGTTACTACCTGGGGCCGAAATCCCTTTCGGGCGGATCTTTCCCCTGTCCGAACCTGAACTCCTGGTCCTCAAGGAGTACATCGATGAGAACCTCAAAAAGGGATTCATCCGACATTCCTCCTCCCCAGCGGGAGCCGGAATATTCTTTGTGGAAAAAAGAGATCACTCACTCCGCCCATGTGTGGATTACAGGGACCTGAATAAAGTGACAATTAAGAATCGGTACCCGCTTCCACTAGTCCCGGAATTATTTCAGAGACTCCGCTCAGCAAAAATATTTACGAAATTGGACCTACGTGGGGCCTATAACCTGATCAGAATACGCAAGGGTGACGAATGGAAGACAGCATTCCGGACACGTTTTGGCCACTTCGAATATTTAGTCATGCCATTCGGACTATGCAACGCCCCGGCCACTTTTCAGCATTTTGTTAATAATATTTTCAGAGACTTTCTAGATTCCTTTGTAATCGTCTACCTGGACGATATCCTGATATTCTCCACCTCTCTAGAAATTCATCGTGATCATGTCAAGCAAGTTCTGGGCAGATTAAGGCAACATGGACTTTACGCAAAAGCCGAAAAATGTGAATTCGAACGCCAGACCATTCACTTCCTCGGCCTGGTTATATCAACTGGGGGTGTAGCCATGGATCCCCAGAAAGTCTCTGCCATCATGTCCTGGCCACCTCCAAATGACAAAAAGGGGGTGCAACAGTTTGTCGGGTTCTCAAATTTTTATAGAAAATTCATCAGGAACTTCTCCAAGATCATCGCACCTATCACTCAGCTCACCAAGAAGCAAAGCCGCTTCCAGTGGACTTCAGCGGCCCAAACCGCCTTTGACCAATTAAAAAGGGCATTCACCTCCGCTCCAGTACTGAAGCACCCTGACCCTGCATTACCCTACACTCTGGAGGTCGATGCTTCAGAGAGTGCAGTGGGAGCCATCCTGTCTCAACGCCAGGGACCCAAGTCTCTAATGCACCCGGTGGCTTTCTTTTCCAGGAAACTAGGTGTATCAGAAAGGAACTATGACGTAGGTGACCGAGAACTCCTAGCAATAAAACTGGCCCTGGAAGAATGGCGGTATCTCCTGGAAGGGGCAGCACATCCGATACTGATCTTCACAGATCACAAAAATTTAGAATACCTCAGAACTGCCAGACGCCTTAGACCCCGACAGGCCAGATGGGCTCTTTTCTTTTCCCGTTTTAATTTTCATATTACTTATCGCCCTGGATCTAAAAACGTTAAACCCGATGCCTTATCCCGAATGTTCACAGAACTTGAAACCCCGTCTCCACCAGATACTATCCTGCAAGCAGGGAATTTTCTCCTGACCCAATCCAGTTTCATGACACAGCTCCGCCAAGCTTCCGTGGAAACACAATTACCTCCGGGCATCAACCTTCAGGAGAAGGATGTTTTTTTTTGGCTCAACAATAAAATTTTTATCCCTCAAAGCCTACGCACCACCGTCTTACAGGCCTGCCATGACTATCCTCTGGCGGGTCACTTTGGGGGCCACAAGACTATGGATCTAATCCAGAGACACTTTTGGTGGCCAAATCTGGCCAGGGACTGCAGGAATTATGTTAACTCTTGTCTAATTTGTCTCAGAAATAAAAGCAGTAAAAATAAATCATGGGGCCTGCTAAAACCACTGTCTATTCCCGAGAGACCATGGGACAAAATCGCCATGGATTTTATTGTGGAGCTTCCCCCCTCTAAAGGGTTCTCTTCTATTTTTGTGGTGGTAGACCGCTTTTCTCGGATGGCACATTTCATTCCCATGAAAGGGACACCTTCGGCAATTGAAACCGCCAGGATCTTCATTAAAGAAATTGTCAGACTTCATGGAATCCCCAGTGACATCGTCTCTGACCGTGGAGTGCAGTTCACGTCCAAGTTTTGGAGGTCGTTATGCAAGGCACTAGGTATTAAATGTAGTCTCTCTTCAGCTTACCATCCACAGACCAACGGGCAGACCGAACGTACCAACCAAACGTTGGAACAATACCTACGTTGCTTCTCCTTGTTTTCCCAAGAGGATTGGGCCTCATTGCTTCCCTTGGCAGAATTTGCTTTTAACAATTCCATCCACTCCACCACAAACCAATCACCGTTTTTCTCCAACTACGGATTTCATCCCTCCTTTCTACCCGCACTTGTGCCCGAATCTTCTGTACCGGCTGTTCAAGATAGACTGGATTTCCTTTCCTCCAACAACCAGATGCTCAGGGAAACTATTGCTAAAGCACAGGAGGATGACAAAAAATACTTCGACAAGAAGAGAAGGGGAGAATTGAACTTGGAGGTAGGAGATCGTGTGTGGCTATCTACTACAAACTTAAAACTAGCATGCCCCTCCAAGAAATTGGGACCTAGATACTTGGGCCCTTTCCCTGTCAAGAGAAAGGTCAACCCAGTGGCCTATGAACTTGAACTCCCTGCCTCATTCAGGATACATCCGGTGTTTCATGTCTCCCTACTTAAACCTGATGTTCCAAATTCCTTTCCAGATCGTGAAGTGGGACCTCCAGAGGCTATCCGAGTGAATGGGGAAGAGGAATTTGAAATTGAAGCTATCCTGGATCACAGAAAACGGCAAGGTGAGGACCAATATTTAATTAAATGGAAAGGTTTTGGCCCAGAAGAAAATTCCTGGGAACCAAGAACGAATCTTCATGCCCAGAGACTTATACAGGCTTTTCATCGTTCCCGCTCCCAGGGTTCGTTTCAAAGAGGCATCCGGAGGCTGCCCCTAAGGAGGGGGCAATGTCAGAGAACTCACGCGTTCCATGCCCGTCCTCGTCTAGTAGGGGTTAATCTCCGTTCGGCAAGCGCCAATACCCATGCGCAGCCTTCTCAACGAAACCGAACGTGCGGGCGTACCCACGTACCAACGCTGACCTGTGCGCGCCCTCGTTTGTCAATACGAACGAGGGCACGCACTTCCACGTCAGCACGAACGTGTGCGCGTAATCACGCACGGACCCGTACCTCCACCAATCCCAGCACAAGGCGCCCTATATAAACAGGGCCTTCACATGGTGTCAGTGCTGGATCGTCTTCAGTCTTATCTCCTGAATACCTGCCTGAAGTTCCTGCCTACCTTGGTCCTGATTCACCTGGTTTTCCTGTTACCCTTCCTGGATTGACCCCGCTTACTGATTGCTTCCTTTGGTTTGACCTCAGCTTGGATCCCTGGACTACGGCTCTGCTCTCTGATTCGGTACCTTATCCCCTGCCTGTTGCCAACCTATTGCCTGCCTTGACCACGAACTTGCCTTCTGCCTTGTACCCTGTTTGCCAGCCAGTTGCCGACCTACTTGCCTGCTTTTTGACCACGAACTTGCCCTCTGCCTTGTACCTTGCTTGCCAGCCAGTTGCCGACCTGTTTCCTGTCTTGACCTCGCGGTGCCTACAACCATCTGTTCGGCTGTTGCTGCACACAGCCTTGGATACCAACGTGAACACCAGCTCTTCAGAGGAACCAGTACTTCCAAGCACCAGTCTACCAGCCGCAGGCACTTGCACCCTTTCGTGCCCCAGCACTCCCTGTTCCCACCACCAGGGGTGTTTGGACCGGAACCGTGCACGAGGCCATCCCCAGCATCCGGACTCCGCTGTAAGGTACGTGATAGTATCAGTAGAGAGGAGATAACTTTTTCCCATTGGTGGTGGTGGTGGTGGACGGTGTTGCCACAAGACTGTAAGCTCTCACAGTTACTCTTGGTGGGCGCAGGAATGGGCCCTGCTGTGAGTTATTAGATCAAGATTTGTATTTGCAAGCACCTGATGAACAGGGCAGAAAAATTGGGCCTTTGGCGGTGGTGGTGGACGGTGTTGCCACAAGACTGTAGGCCCTCATAGTTACTCTTGGTGGGCGCAGGAATGGGCCCTGCTGTGAACTATTAGATCAAGATTTGTAATTACACTCCCCTGTTAAACAGGGGCTGAAAAATTGTGCCTTAGACATTGGTGCTGGTGCCACAACACTGCAACCCCTCACAGATACTGTACTCTTAGCACAGCAATGAGACCTGTTGCAAAGCATTGCCTAAAAATTGTAATTACACGCCCCTGTTAAACAGGGGCTGAAAAATTGTGCCTTAGGCACTGGTGCTGGTGCCACAACACTGCAACCCCTCACAGATACTGTACTTGGAGCACAGCAGTCACACGTGTTGCGAAGCATTTTTAAAAAAAATTGTAATTACACGCCCCTGTTAAACAGGGGCTGAAAAATTGTGCCTTAGGCACTGGTGCTGGTGCCACAACACTGCAACCCCTCACAGATACTGTACTTGGAGCACAGCAGTCACACGTGTTGCGAAGCATTTTTTTAAAAAATTGTAATTACACGCCCCTGTTAAACAGGGGCTGAAAAATTGTGCCTTAGGCACTGGTGCTGGTGCCACAACACTGCAACCCCTCACAGATACTGTACTTGGAGCACAGCAGTCACACGTGTTGCAAAGCATTTTTTTAAAAAATTGTAATTACACGCCCCTGTTAAACAGGGGCTGAAAAATTGTGCCTTAGGCACTGGTGCTGGTGCCACAACACTGCAACCCCTCACAGATACTGTACTTGGAGCACAGCAGTCACACGTGTTGCGAAGCATTTTTTAAAAAAATTGTAATTACACGCCCCTGTTAAACAGGGGCTGAAAAATTGTGCCTTAGGCACTGGTGCTGGTGCCACAACACTGCAACCCCTCACAGATACTGTACTTGGAGCACAGCAGTCACACGTGTTGCGAAGCATTTTTTTAAAAAATTGTAATTACACGCCCCTGTTAAACAGGGGCTGAAAAATTGTGCCTTAGGCACTGGTGCTGGTGCCACAACACTGCACCCCTCACAGATACTGTACTTGGAGCACAGCAGTCACACGTGTTGCGAAGCATTTTTTTTTAAAAAATTGTAATTACACGCCCCTGTTAAACAGGGGCTGAAAAATTGTGCCTTAGGCACTGGTGCTGGTGCCACAACACTGCAACCCCTCACAGATACTGTACTTGGAGCACAGCAGTCACACGTGTTGCGAAGCATTTTTTTTTTAAATTGTAATTACACGCCCCTGTTAAACAGGGGCTGAAAAATTGTGCCTTAGGCACTGGTGCTGGTGCCACAACACTGCAACCCCTCACAGATACTGTACTTGGAGCACAGCAGTCACACGTGTTGCGAAGCATTTTTTTTAAAAAATTGTAATTACACGCCCCTGTTAAACAGGGGCTGAAAAATTGTGCCTTAGGCACTGGTGCTGGTGCCACAACACTGCAACCCCTCACAGATACTGTACTTGGAGCACAGCAGTCACACGTGTTGCGAAGCATTTTTTAAAAAAAATTGTAATTACACGCCCCTGTTAAACAGGGGCTGAAAAATTGTGCCTTAGGCACTGGTGCTGGTGCCACAACACTGCAACCCCTCACAGATACTGTACTTGGAGCACAGCAGTCACACGTGTTGCGAAGCATTTTTTTAAAAAATTGTAATTACACGCCCCTGTTAAACAGGGGCTGAAAAATTGTGCCTTAGGCACTGGTGCTGGTGCCACAACACTGCAACCCGTCACAGATACTGTACTTGGAGCACAGCAGTCACACGTGTTGCGAAGCATTTTTTTAAAAAATTGTAATTACACGCCCCTGTTATACAGGGGCTGAAAAATTATGCCTTAGGCACTGGTGTGGTGGCATGGATCATTGAGGAGGAGGAAGAGGATAGTCAGTGAACATAACAGGACAGTCACTCAGCATCAGCATAGGCAGTCTTGAAGGGATGTGACATTATAAATTATTCCGTTATATCCGCTTCAGGTGCCTGGTAGCTGGTGGTGATCCAAGACTGATTCATTTTGATGAAGGTCAGTCGATCAACCGAGTCGGTGGACAGGCGCACCCTATGATCGGTGACAAATCCTCCAGCAGCACTGAATGTGCGTTCGGAAAGAACGCTGGAGGCAGGACAGGCCAGTAGCTCAATTGCATACTGTGCAAGCTCTGGCCAGTGATCCATCCTCAGGACCCAGTAAGCCAGAGGATTTTCGGTGGGAAAGGTGTCCAAGTCTGACCTTGCCCCAAGGTATTCCTGCACCATGTATATCAGACGCTGGCGATGGTTGCTGGAACCGATCATACCTTGGGGCTGCGGACTAACAAATTGTCTGAACGCATCGGTCAGACGTCCACCTTCCCCACCGCTCCTTCTGCTACTGACCGAAGCCTCAGCAACTCGTCGCCCAGGACCAGGAGTTTGTAACCTCCCAGTTTCTGGGAACGCGTTGCACAGACCTTTCTGCAAGGCCTCCCTGAGATGTCTCATCCTCTGCTCCCTCTGCGACGGCAAGATAAGGTCCGCAACCTTACCCTTGTACCGTGGATCAAGGAGAGTGGCCAGCCAGTAATGGTCCCTCTCCTTGATCCGAAGAACACGAGGATCCTTCCGCAGGCTTTGCATGATCAGGGAGGCCATGCAGCGTAGGTTAGCTGAGGCATTCGGTCCGGAGTCTTCTGGGTCACTGAGGATGACATGATCGCCAGCCACCTCCTCCCAGCCACGTACAAGTCCACTGGTTTGTTGGGACTGTACATCATCCCTAAAAGACTGCTGCTGATGCTGAGTGCCAGGCTCCACCTCCATGCTCACACAATCCTCCTCCTCCTCATCCTCAGCCTCTTCCTGTGTGATGGGTGGGACAGAAGGAACACTGTCCGGATAAAGGGGGCCTTGAGAGGCAAGGAAGTCCTCCTCTTCCTGCCTCTGTTCTGCCTCAAGTGCCCTGTCCATTATCCCACGCAGCGTATGCTCCAACAGGTGGACAAGAGGTACAGTGTCACTGATGCATGCACTGTCACTGCTCACCATCCTCGTGGCCTCCTCAAATGGTGAGAGGACAGTACATGCATCCCTGATCATGCTCTGCTGACGCGGGGAAAAAAAAACAAGCTCCCCTGACCCTGTCCTGGTGCCGTAGTCGCAAAGGTACTCATTAATGGCCCTCTGCTGCGTGTGCAGTCGCTGCAGCATGGCCAACGTTGAGTTCCACCTGGTGGGCATGTCACATATTAGGCGGTTCTTGGGCAGGTTCAGCTCCTTTTGCAGCTTAGTCAGCCGAGCACTGGCATTATAAGATCGGCGGAAATGCACACAGACTTTCCTGGCCTGCCTCAGGACATCCTGTAAGCCTGGGAACCTGCCCAAGAACCGCTGCACCACCAGGTTGAGGACCTGAGCCATACAGGGCACATGGGTGAGCTGCCCCTGTCGCAGGGCGGAGAGGAGGTTGGTGCCATTGTCAGAAACGACCATTCCTGGCTTAAGCTGACGTGGCGTCAACCACCTCTCGGCCTGCCCCTGCAGAGCTGCCAGAACCTCTGGCCCAGTGTGGCTCCTGTCCCCCAAACACACCAGCGCAAGCACGGCATGGCATCTTTTTGCCTGCGCACTTGCGTAGCCCCTTGTACGCCTACGGAGCACCGCTGGTTCCGAGGACAGAGCACTGGAGGAAGAAGAAGAGGAGGGGGTGGAGGAGAGAGGTGTGTCACAATCAGTAGCAGTAGTAGCGTTTTGGAGGCGTGGTGGCGGAACAACCTCCAACACTACTGCACCTTGTCCTGCATCCCTCCCAGCTGCCAATAGAGTGACCCAATGGGCCGTGAAAGAAAGGTAACGTCCCTGTCCATGCCTGCTGGACCATGAGTCAGCGGTAATATGCACCTTACCGCTGACCGCCCTGTCCAGCGAGGCATGGACATTGCCTTCCACATGCCGTTAGAGAGACGGAATCGCCTTCCGTGAGAAAAAGTGGCGTTTGGGAACCTGCCACTGAGGAACCGCACATTGAACAAACTCACGGAAGGGGGCCGAGTCTACCAACTGAAAAGGCAGCAGTTGAAGTGCTAGCAATTTAGCCAAGCTAGCATTCAACCGCTGGGCATGTGGATGGCTGGGAGTGTACTTCTTTCGACGGTCCAGCAGCTGGGGCAGGGAAATTTGCCTGCTACTATCGGACGTCGGTGTACTGCAAGTACTTGGTTGTGACACACCTAATTCTACACCTTCAGTCCTCTCACAGCAGCTTTCAGAGAGGACTGAAGATGTAGTGGGGATGGAGATCCCAGCTGATGAGGAGCAAGGAGAGGTCCGCTTAGTTCTTTGGTGTGGGTCTTTTATGTGTGCCTGCCAACGAGCTGCATGGCAGGTCGACATATGTCTGCTCATGCTTGTGGTGCCCAAGCGGCTGATGTTTTGGCCACGCGAGATACGCTTGAGACAAATATTGCAAATAGCAGTGGTGCGATCTGATGCACTCGTCTCAAAAAAGGCCCACACCAAAGAACTTTTCTGATAACGTGCAGAGGCAGCGCCCTGCACAGGCGGAGCTCTGCGGTGTTGTACAGTTGCTGTGCTGGCCTCTAGCTGACCTCCAGGGGGCATCCTGCCTCGTTGGACATGTGACGCTGCATCATCCTCCTCCTCCTCCTCCTCCTCCTCCTCTCCCTCTCTCCCTCCAGGCACCCACGTGGCGTCAGTGACCTCATCATCCCCTCCCTCTTCACCACTAGAGCAAACCTGGCAGTAAGCTGCAGCTGGTTGAACAGTACTGCCAGATTGCTGTCCTTCAGCATCCCCTCTCTCTGCGCGCACACTACTGACTTTCTCAAGCTGGGTATCATCATCCGAGCCTTCGAATCGTTGGGCATCCTCCTGGAGCATGTACCCAACACTGTGCTCAAAGAGTTCGGGGGACTCCTCAGGAGGACATGGTGGGTCTAGGGAAGGGGTGGCTGATGATGCCATTGAGTACGCGTTGGCAGCTGCTCTGCCAGTACCCTGAGCCTGGGTGAGAGAGGATGAGGAGGATGAGGAGGGCTTGGTCATCCATTCTACCAAGCCTTCAGCATGATGCGGCTCCACATGTCCAGCTGCCGAAAACAAAGACGCGCGTGTCCCATGGCCACGTGCTGATGACGATGCACGACCACGTCCACGGCCACGGCCACGTCCACTAGAAACAGAGCCTGCCTGCCCTGTGTTCTTGGCTCTGCACGCTCTGCCTCCCCTTGGCGGTCTTCCAGCCATTGTAGTCGGTAGTCCTGTGGGTGCTGCTGAGAAGAAAATATAGGAGCTCTGTGTGATGCCACTAACACACTAGAAGTCCTATGGGTGCTTCTGCAAAGAAAATATAGGAGCTCTGTGTGATGCCACTAACACACTAGAAGTCCTGTGGGTGCTGCTGAGAAGAAAATATAGGAGCTCTGTGTGATGCCACTAACACACTAGAAGTCCTATGGGTGCTTCTGCAAAGAAAATATAGGAGCTCTGTGTGATGCCACTAACACACTAGAAGTCCTATGGGTGCTTCTGCAAAGAAAATATAGGAGCTCTGTGTGATGCCACTAACACACTAGAAGTCCTGTGGGTGCTGCTGAGAAGAAAATATAGGAGCTCTGTGTGATGCCACTAACACACTAGAAGTCCTATGGGTGCTTCTGCAAAGAAAATATAGGAGCTCTGTGTGATGCCACTAACACACTAGAAGTCCTGTGGGTGCTGCTGAGAAGAAAATATAGGAGCTCTGTGTGATGCCACTAACACACTAGAAGTCCTATGGGTGCTTCTGCAAAGAAAATATAGGAGCTCGGTGTGATGCCACTAACACACTAGAAGTCCTATGGGTGCTTCTGCAAAGAAAAATATAGGAGCTCTGTGTGATGCCACTAACACACTAGAAGTCCTGTGGGTGCTGCTGAGAAGAAAATATAGGAGCTCTGTGTGATGCCACTAACACACTAGAAGTCCTATGGGTGCTTCTGCAAAGAAAATATAGGAGCTCTGTGTGATGCCACTAACACACTAGAAGTCCTGTGGGTGCTGCTGAGAAGAAAATATAGGAGCTCTGTGTGATGCCACTAACACACTAGAAGTCCTATGGGTGCTTCTGGGAAAGAAAATATAGGAGCTCTGTGTGATGGGACTAACACACTACAAGTCCTATGGGTGCTTCTGGGAAGAAAATATAGGAGCTCTGTGTGATGGGACTAACACACTACAAGTCCTATGGGTGCTTCTGGGAAGAAAATATAGGAGCTCTGTGTGATGGGACTAACACACTACAAGTCCTATGGGTGCTTCTGGGAAGAAAATATAGGAGCTCTGTGTGATGCCACTAACACACTAGAAGTCCTATGGGTGCTTCTGCAAAGAAAATATAGGAGCTCTGTGTGATGCCACTAACACACTAGAAGTCCTATGGGTGCTTCTTAGAAGAAAATATAGGAGCTCTGTGTGATGCCACTAACACACTAGAAGTCCTATGGGTGCTTCTGCAAAGAAAATATAGGAGCTCTGTGTGATGCCACTAACACACTAGAAGTCCTATGGGTGCTTCTGCAAAGAAAATATAGGAGCTCTGTGTGATGGGACTAACACACTACAAGTCCTATGGGTGCTTCTGGGAAGAAAATATAGGAGCTCTGTGTGATGGGACTAACACACTACAAGTCCTATGGTGCTTCTGGGAAGAAAATATAGGAGCTCTGTGTGATGGGACTAACACACTACAAGTCCTATAGGTGCTTCTGGGAAGAAAATATAGGAGCTCTGTGTGATGGGACTAACACACTACAAGTCCTATGGGTGCTTCTGGGAAGAAAATATAGGAGCTCTGTGTGATGGGCCACTAACACACTAGAAGTCCTATGGGTGCTTCTGCAAAGAAAATATAGGAGCTCTGTGTGATGCCACTAACACACTAGAAGTCCTATGGGTGCTTCTTAGAAGAAAATATAGGAGCTCTGTGTAATGCCACTAACACACTAGAAGTCCTATGGGTGCTTCTGGGAAGAAAATATAGGAGCTCTGTGTGATGGGACTAACACACTACAAGTCCTATGGGTGCTTCTGGGAAGAAAATATAGGAACTCTGTGTGATGGGACTAACACACTACAAGTCCTATAGGTGCTTCTGGGAAGAAAATATAGGAGCTCTGTGTGATGGGACTAACACACTACAAGTCCTATAGGTGCTTCTTTGAAGAAAATATAGCTCTGTTTGATGGGACTAACACACTACAAGTCCTATTGGTGCTTCTGGGAAGAAAATATAGGAGCTCTGTGTGATGGGACTAACACACTACAAGTCCTATGGTGCTTCTGGGAAGAAAATATAGGAGCTCTGTGTGATGGGACTAACACACTACAAGTCCTATAGGTGCTTCTGGGAAGAAAATATAGGAGCTCTGTGTGATGGGACTAACACACTACAAGTCCTATAGGTGCTTCTGGGAAGAAAATATAGGAGCTCTGTGTGATGGGACTAACACACTACAAGTCCTATAGGTGCTTCTGGGAAGAAAATATAGGAGCTCTGTGTGATGGGACTAACACACTACAAGTCCTATAGGTGCTTCTGGGAAGAAAATATTAGGAGCTCTGTGTGATGGGACTAACACACTACAAGTCCTATAGGTGCTTCTGGGAAGAAAATATAGGAGCTCTGTGTGATGGGACTAACACACTACAAGTCCTATAGGTGCTTCTGGGAAGAAAATATAGCTCTGTTTGATGGGACTAACACACTACAAGTCCTATAGGTGCTTCTGGGAAGAAAATATATAGGAGCTCTGTGTGATGGGACTAACACACTACAAGTCCTATAGGTGCTTCTGGGAAGAAAATATAGGAGCTCTGTGTGATGGGACTAACACACTACAAGTCCTATAGGTGCTTCTGGGAAGAAAATATAGGAGCTCTGTGTGATGGGACTAACACACTACAAGTCCTATAGGTGCTTCTTAGAAGAAAATATAGGAGCTCTGTGTAATGGGACTAACACACTACAAGTCCTATAGGTGCTTCTGGGAAGAAAATATAGGAGCTCTGTGTGATGGGACTAACACACTACAAGTCCTATGGGTGCTTCTGGGAAGAAAATATAGGAACTCTGTGTGATGGGACTAACACACTACAAGTCCTATAGGTGCTTCTGGGAAGAAAATATAGGAGCTCTGTGTGATGGGACTAACACACTACAAGTCCTATAGGTGCTTCTGGGAAGAAAATATAGCTCTGTTTGATGGGACTAACACACTACAAGTCCTATAGGTGCTTCTGGGAACAAAATATAGGAGCTCTGTGTGATGGGACTAACACACTACAAGTCCTATAGGTGCTTCTGGGAAGAAAATATAGCTCTGTGTGATGGGACTAACACACTACAAGTCCTATACGTGCTTCTGGGAAGAAAATATAGCTCTGTGTGATGGGACTAACACACTACAAGTCCTATAGGTGCTTCTGGGAACAAAATATAGGAGCTCTGTGTGATGGGACTAACACACTACAAGTCCTATAGGTGCTTCTGGGAAGAAAATATAGCTCTGTGTGATGGGACTAACACACTACAAGTCCTATAGGTGCTTCTGGGAAGAAAATATAGGAGCTCTGTGTGATGGGACTAACACACTACAAGTCCTATACGTGCTTCTGGGAAGAAAATATAGCTCTGTGTGATGGGACTAACACACTACAAGTCCTATATGTGCTTCTGGGAAAAAATATAGGAGCTCTGTGTGATGGGACTAACACACTACAAGTCCTATAGGTGCTTCTGGGAAGAAAATATAGCTCTGTGTGATGGGACTAACACACTACAAGTCCTATAGGTGCTTCTGGGAAGAAAATATAGGAGCTCTGTGTGATGGGACTAACACACTACAAGTCCTATAGGTGCTTCTGGGAAGAAAATATAGCTCTGTGTGATGGAACTAACACACTACAAGTCCTATAGGTGCTTCTGGGAACAAAATATAGGAGCTCTGTGTGATGGGACTAACACACTACAAGTCCTATAGGTGCTTCTGGGAAGAAAATATAGCTCTGTGTGATGGGACTAACACACTACAAGTCCTATAGGTGCTTCTGGGAAGAAAATATAGGAGCTCTGTGTGATGGGACTAACACACTACAAGTCCTATAGGTGCTTCTGGGAAGAAAATATAGGAGCTCTGTGTGATGGGACTAACACACTACAAGTCCTATAGGTGCTTCTGGGAACAAAATATAGGAGCTCTGTGTGATGGGACTAACACACTACAAGTCCTATAGGTGCTTCTGGGAAGAAAATATAGCTCTGTGTGATAGGACTAACACACTACAAGTCCTATAGGTGCTTCTGGGAAGAAAATATAGCTCTGTGTGATGGGACTAACACACTACAAGTCCTATAGGTGCTTCTGGGAAGAAAATAAAGCTCTGTGTGATGGGACTAACACACTACAAGTCCTATAGGTGCTTCTGGGAAGAAAATATAGCTCTGTGTGATGGGACTAACACACTACAAGTCCTATAGGTGCTTCTGGGAACAAAATATAGGAGCTCTGTGTGATGGGACTAACACACTACAAGTCCTATAGGTGCTTCTGGGAAGAAAATATAGCTCTCTGTGTGATGGGACTAACACACTACAAGTCCTATAGGTGCTTCTGGGAACAAAATATAGGAGCTCTGTGTGATGGGACTAACACACTACAAGTCCTATAGGTGCTTCTGGGAAGAAAATATATCTCTGTGTGATAGGACTAACACACTACAAGTCCTATAGGTGCTTCTGGGAAGAAAATATATGAGCTCTGTGTGATGGGACTAAACACACTACAAGTCCTATAGGTGCTTCTGGGAAGAAAATATAGCTCTGTGTGATGGGACTAACACACTACAAGTCCTATAGGTGCTTCTGGGAACAAAATATAGGAGCTCAGTGTGATGGGACTAACACACTACAAGTCCTATAGGTGCTTCTGGGAAGAAAATATAGCTCTGTGTGATGGGACTAACACACTACAAGTCCTATAGGTGCTTCTGGGAACAAAATATAAGAGCTCTGTGTGATGGGACTAACACACTACAAGTCCTATAGGTGCTTCTGGGAAGAAAATATAGCTCTGTGTGATGGGACTAACACACTACAAGTCCTATAGGTGCTTCTGGGAACAAAATATAGGAGCTCTGTGTGATGGGACTAACACACTACAAGTCCTGTAGGTGCTTCTGGGAAGAAAATATAGGAGCTCTGTGTGATGGGACTAACACACTACAAGTCCTATAGGTGCTTCTGGGAACAAAATATAGGAGCTCTGTGTGATGGGACTAACACACTACAAGTCCTATAGGTGCTTCTGGGAAGAAATTATAGCTCTGTGTGATAGGACTAACACACTACAAGTCCTATAGGTGCTTCTGGGAAGAAAATATAGCTCTGTGTGATGCCACTAACACAGTACAAGTCCTATACGTGCTTCTGGGAAGAAAATATAGCTCTGTGTGATGGGACTAACACACTACAAGTCCTATAGGTGCTTCTGGGAACAAAATATAGGAGCTCTGTGTGATGGGACTAACACACTACAAGTCCTATAGGTGCTTCTGGGAAGAAAATATAGCTCTGTGTGATGGGACTAACACACTACAAGTCCTATAGGTGCTTCTGGGAACAAAATATAGGAGCTCTGTGTGATGGGACTAACACACTACAAGTCCTATAGGTGCTTCTGGGAAGAAAATATAGCTCTGTGTGATGGGACTAACACACTACAAGTCCTATAGGTGCTTCTGGGAACAAAATATAGGAGCTCTGTGTGATGGGACTAACACAGTACAAGTCCTATAGGTGCTTCTGGGAAGAAAATATAGCTCTGTGTGATGGGACTAACACACTACAAGTCCTATAGGTGCTTCTGGGAACAAAATATAGGAGCTCTGTGTGATGGGACTAACACACTACAAGTCCTATAGGTGCTTCTGGGAAGAAAATATAGCTCTGTGTGATGGGACTAACACACTACAAGTCCTATAGGTGCTTCTGGGAACAAAATATAGGAGCTCTGTGTGATGGGACTAACACACTACAAGTCCTATAGGTGCTTCTGGGAAGAAAATATAGCTCTGTGTGATAGGACTAACACACTACAAGTCCTATAGGTGCTTCTGGGAAGAAAATATAGGAGCTCTGTTTGCTGCCAGTGCCTGCCACTAACACACTACAAGTCCTATGGGTGCTTCTGGGAAGAAAATATAGGAGCTCTGTTTGCTGCCAGTGCCTGCCACTAACACACTACAAGTCCTATGGGTGCTTCTGGGAAGAAAATATAGGAGCTCTGTTTGCTGCCAGTGCCTGCCACTAACATACTACAAGTCCTATGGGTGCTTCTGGGAAGAAAATATAGGAGCTCTCTTTGCTGCCAGTGCCTGCCACTAACACACTACAAGTCCTATGGGTGCTTTTGGGGTGCAGTGCTGTACTAACAGCACTGCGGTTGGTACTACTGAAATACTGTACTAACAGTAAGACATGCACCAGACTAACCCCCAGCAGCAGCTAAAAACACACTAACCAGCAGCAGCAATGGACGATCAATGACAGGTAGCAATGGTTTAGCAAAGTAGAGCAAATCTTTCTAAATGAATCTAGCAAAGAGTGACACAGAATCAGCCTGCTCTCTCCTAAAGCCGGAACTCATGTGACCGGCGCCGACGGCGTGGCGGCCTTTTAAATGAGGGGGCGTGTACTAAAGCCCCTGAGCTGTAATTGGCTACAGGCGTCCTGCCTGTAGCCAATTATGGCTCTCCGAGTTTCTGGCGCTGTGATTGGCCAAGCATGCGGGGTCACAGTGCATGCTTGGCCAATCATCAGCCAGCAATGCACTGCGCCGGCCGCGCCGGCCGCAATGCATTGCGGGGCCGCTCGCATCACACGAATGTGATGCGAGCGGCCAAAATAGTTCTGGGCTCGCCGAGCGAGCGAACACCCGGTGCTCGATGCGAACATGGGTTCGCATCGAGCACCGGGCCCAAAAACTTGTGGCAAGAAATGAAGCCTTCAAAAGACTCACCATACAACTTAAAAATACTTTAGGGTGTTTACTCTCTAAAATATGGTAATTTTGTGGGTTTTTTTTACTGTCTTGGTGCTCTAGGGCCTACAAAATTGTGATAGGTAGTAAGGAAATTAGATTAATAATTTATCCCCTCAGAAAGCCCAAAGTTGCTCCTTAGATTTTGGGTCACTCCATGTAGCTAAGCTGTAATAAAAGTCTCACACATGTGGTGTGGCCCTTTGGGGGCAATCAGATAAATTCTGTGGATCAAAATATCCATGATTTACTACCTCATGTGGCAAAGCTTTCCACAGCCTTAGCTTTTATTGGTAACACCTCAACTCCTACTTTGAAGAACCTTCTTCTAAACAAATGTTAAAATCTTCTCTCCAGCATATGAAACTGATATTTACTTATCTTTGTATAGTCCCTGGGATAAAAATGTTCATTTGCAAAGTCTTAATACTGCCCGTGGATATGTTTAAACTTAATAATGCAGCCACTTCTTAGATATTTTTTTTCAGATTAAATCTTTTTTCAAATTTTTCATTGTAAGTTTTCTTCTCATTAATTTAGTTTTCCACTTTAAGCTCTTTACCAATCTACTATTGAAATTTAAAAAAAATGAAGCCCAAAACAGAATCACATATTCTAGATATGTGCTTACCAGTCATTTACTGTATACAGGGGCAATACGAGAATCATGTATTTTTTATCTCTTGGGTATACATTTCTAACCCTTTAATTGTTCTTAGTGACATCCATGCTGATCAGAATTGACCCTGTCATTTATCATTACTGATTACCTTAGAATTTTATAAGCTATTAGGAATTGTGCCTGCATTAAATTGACAGCATAGTAGCTGGAAGGTTGTGCATAGTCACAAATGTAAAATGTCTTATTATACTAGGTTGAAGCAAGCACAATAATTGGTTGTATTTTTGAAGGCCAATGGGAATAGAATGTAAAGCAGTTACTAAAACGTGAGAATGGAATAGAATAATAGAAGAATATCTGAGCCTTTAAAAAGAAATAAGCAGATGTATCCTCAACTCTTAACTACATGAACAGTTTTAACTTCATGGGCAGCTTAGTGGAGTAGTGGTTAGCACTTTCACCTAGCAGTAAAAGGGTTGCTGGTTTGAATCCCAACCACAACAATACCTGCCTGGAGTTTGCATGTTCTGCCTGTGTGGGTTTCCTCCAATTCCTCCAGGTACTCTGGTTTCCTCCCACACTCAAAAGACATGGTGGTAGGTTAATTGGATCCTGTCTAAATTGGCCCTAGTATGTATGAACGTGAGTTAGGGACCTTAGATTGTAAGCTCCTTGAGGGCACGGACTGAAGACAACATACATGTAAAGCATTGCATAATTTAACGGCGCTATACAAGTACCTGAAATAAATCATATAAAATAAATGTTATGCAGTGATTTTACCACTTAATATGCAGTTAGAGAACTCACCAATATAAGAATATATAGTAGATAATAGTGAATATTTTTTGATACAAACGTAAGCTTAAGGAGGATGTAAAGGCACTGACATTTTTTTTTAAAAATGCAGCCTGCAAGGCAAAGGCATAATGAGCTAGTATGCATAGCATACTAGCTCATTATGAATAACTTACCTGAGAACGAAGCCCCCGAAGCAGTCCTCCTTCTTCATCTTTACTGCTGCCATGTATCCCGGAGTGACTTCCGGGTCTTGCTGCTCAGGGGCTGTGATTCGCCGGAGCCGCGGTTACGTCACTCCCGCGGATGCACACGGGAGTCGCCAAGGGCGGCATATCGCTGTGATCTGCGGCGTGCTCAGTGTGCCGTAGACAGCGGTGCCTGTTTTTTTGTAAATATCTCCTAAACCGTGTAGGTTTAGGAGATATTTCTTGGACCTACAGGTAAGCCTTAATCTAGGCTTACATGTAGGTCAAAGTGGTTTGTAAGGGTTTACAACCACTTTAAGGGTATGTGGACATAAGCAGAAGAGGAATTTACTAAACAATGCAAAAAAGTATCTAGCTTCTATAAAACATACTTTTTATTATAACTCAACACAATTTCTAAGACCAAGAAGACTGGTGGGGCCCCAATAGAGCACATAATTAGTAACATTGTAATACTATTAGGTAATAAATACCATTAAACAACATTATAATTGCCAAAGTGCTGGAAAAATATATACAGGTGTTTGAAAAAAAATTCTGTTCATAAGGACTGATCCTCAGTCTCAGCACTGTGTAAAGTAATCACATTTTACCTGTGTATGATCAGACCAGTATTAACATCGGGTAAAGACCGAAGGTGAATAACATAGATGTATCTGTGAACTCTCCTGCATCTACTGTATATGCTATTATGCTTCAAGTAGAATGTTTTCACTTTATGTCCTCATGCAGCAACTACTGAGCAGTATGAACAGTGTTAGTTTAAATGTGCAAAGAGCACATATTTATTTTTAAAGTTGATGCAGATCATGAAACAAAAGTAGACTGCTTTAACTTCCTGAATAAGGCTCCTCAGTGAACATACAATGAACACGGTATTTTGCTTAACACAGTAAACATATTTGACAAGGCACCATGACCATAAAGCTGTTTAATGGTATGAAATAGTATTTAGTGGGATTCAAAAATGAAAAACTTTGTTGCAACCAATCATTCTTGTTGATGCATATACATATACAGTGGTGTGAAAAAGTGTTTGCCCCCTTCCTCATTTCCTGTTCCTTTGCATGTTTGTCACACTTAAGTGTTTCGGAACATCAAACCAATTTAAACAATAGTCAAGGACAACACAAGTATGCTGGAGAGCAGCGGGCAGCTCAACGGATGGGTGAGTGTGTGGCAGCTCGTTGGGTGAGCAGACAGGCGGCTCGGTGGGTGAGCGGGCAGGATAGCAGGGATATGACATCATCTCTCACTGCCCTGCGCATTCCTGCAGTTCCGCCCTCACTGTGCAGGCAGCCGCGGGCAGCAGAGAGATTACATCATCTCTCTGCTGCATGACTTCACTCTGGGACACAACAAGTGACAATCCCCACCTTAGCAGGAAAGTGGAACAATTGAAAGTGACAATTGTACCAGGCAAGTGACAATCCGCATTGTGTGGCAGGTGACATGGCAAGTGACAATCTGCATCTGGTGACAGGCAACGTGGCAAGTGACAATCCGCAACGCTTGGCAGGTGACCTGGCAAGTGACAATCCGCAACTTCTGGCAGGTGACGTGACAAGTGACAATCTGCATCTGGTGGCAGGCGACGGTGGCAAGTGACACGCTCAGGGGGCTCCCACTGATTCTGCATTATGGTGAGTTGAACTATTTCATTTTATATAACAATGTAATAATAGAAATAATGCACTTCAATCATCCGGACACCATACCAACCATGGTGTCAGGATGATTGAAGCACCAGCACCAGCCATTTACCTGATAAATTGCCTGCAAAAAAACATATTTTTTGCAGTGCCCCTCCAGAGACTAGACTATGGATCTGCCCCTGCTTGGAGCGAGGGTCCAGCATCATTCAAAAATAATAAAAAGGAAATTTGCATACAAAGATACCCTCTCCTCCAACCAACAAAACCGCAGCCCTTAATATTGGGGGAAGTGCATTCCCCTGTATTACTTTTCTAGGGACAACCCAACTTGGGGTTTTTGTTTACTTTCACTTTCAATGGAAACAGTAAACAGGACAAATAGAGAGGATGCATCTCCCTAATGGGGGCTCAGATAGCAATAAAAACTGACAGGTGTTCTAATCCCTCTACACTCTATACAAAACTAAAAAAAAGTTTTGCCTTTAGTTGTTCTTTAACAACCATGACTCATCTGCTGTCAGCGGGATTCCTCAGTGACAGCAGAATGTAAACAAACAAGTGCCAGCATTAAAATTGTATTTTTTAAAAAAAACTCCCTATCCATACCAGGCCCTTTGGATCAGGTATGGATTTTGAGGTGAACCCCATTCCAAAATCTTTAAAAAAATGGAGTGGTGTCCCGCCAAAGTCCATACAAGACCCTTATCCACCTGTTGGTTTACCTGTCATTCGGTGAGTGTCTCTCGACAGAACACTCACCGAATGACAGGTAAACATGAGGGCTGGGTCACCCTGCCCCATGTTTAACTGCCATTTGGTGAGTTTCTATCCAGAGGACTGATCGTGTTAAGCAGGCGGACGGTTTTTTGGGGGGGGTTTCCATCAGGGGCAGATCCATAGTCTAGTCTCGGGTGGGGCACTGCAAAAAATATGTTTTTTTGCAGGCAATTTATCAGGTAAATGGCTGGTGTTGGTGCTTCAATCATCCTGGCACCATGGTTGGTATGGTGTCCGGATGATTGAAGCGCATTATTTCTATTATTACATTGGGTTGGTATTCATCGTGACTGATGCTGGATTGTCATTGAGACACATGTTTTTATTTTTTTTATTTTTTAATAAAGGACTTGTCAAAAACTGTGTTTGTGTTTTTATTTACTTTTGACTTTTTTTGGTAAATAAGTAGGAGCACTATGTATCCCTCATTCACAAATAGAGGGCAGAATGGGGGCTTCCAATAAGTCTCCCCGTCCCCCCACAACCACTGTGCCAGAATTGTAGAGAAGAGGCCTTTGTCCTCATCAGCATGGGGACAAAGTGCTTTGGGGGGGAGTCCCCCTCCCCCAAAGCACCCCCCCATGTTGAGGGCATGTGGCCCCTTTCCTGACCTGCTGGGCTGCATGGTCAAATAAGGGTCCAGATGGCAGTGAGCATTAGCTGCCATCTGGAGCTACATAAAAGCTCAACTATAACCACAAAATGTATAGTCAGGCAGTCTGAGCCCCATTTTTTTTTCCAGCTCTTTGTTCTGCACCTCTCCACTATATAATCTAATAAAAAGTTCCCCGCCTGGAATCCCCCAAAGGGCCAGATTCCCATTTTCAATTTCTTTGTTTATACTCATTATATTCCATATTACTTTTTTTACTTTTTATTTTCATAAGTATTTAATATTTTATATTTATCTTTCTGTGATTTGGTTGTTGGGCTGCACACAGCAGAAGCTATGTACATCTGCAATTTCTCTGCTTTACCATCCTTATTTTCTCCTTATAGCCACTCAGCATCCAGTTGTTTTTTTCTTAAATATTTATTTCATTATAGTCAGAGCATAAGATATATAGCTGCGTGGGGAAAACATAAAGCCACAGGCCAGACACACTTCCACACTGCAAGGTGATGGAAAGGTGGCAGCAAAAAGAGGGGACATCCTATGGCCATGGAGAGGCCGCAGCAAAGAATAAACATAGAATCTTAATGCCATAGGCTGCCTACACTTTCCCAAATCAGGACTATCAAAAAATATATATACTGTATATATTTGAGCATGAAGATCGAAGCACTACACTGAAATGTTAGAGTCCAAATAAGGTTTTATTCCCAATATGAGTATTATGATTAACAAATTTGTTCTGGGAACCTCAAAAAAAAACCTTCATCAGGGATTAAAAATATAAAAATTTATGTTAACTGGTGATATGGACTCTGTACTTAGACAATAGTTAGTAACTGGTTGTTTTAATTTTCCTTTGAGTCTTTCTTCAGGAGCAAGACTGGAATGGAAAACAGCAGCAAAATTTAAAGGATAAGTTCACCTTTTTGGGCAGAATTTTACTTTTCATAATAAATAGAAGCATTTTCTAATGCCATTCTTGACCCAAACCTCCCAGTGTGCTTTTCTCTCACTTACCTCATCCACATGATATTTAGAATCTTGTCAGTCTTGTTGTATCTTTTAATAGATTTTTAGATTACATCACTTCCTGTAGCTTGTATCAGCATTCACTTCCTGTCATGTCATCTCCCAGAAGCCATCACTTGATAGGGTGAGTTCACCACTCTGGACCACACCTCCCTCATTACAATACCACCTTACACCTACTCCCTATACAATCTGATTGTACAATCTCCTTTAGATCTCCCATCAGCTATGTAGTGCAAGAACCTGCCTGATTTGCTACAAATTGAAAGGATTGTTCAGGTGTGTTCTCTTTTCCATAGTTCTGGTAAATCTAAAGGAAATTGTACAGAGATTGTACAGATTGCATAGTGTATGGCATCTTTATACAATTACATAGGAGGGAGTGGACAGAGACACTCAGTCATGAGGCCTCATTCAAATCTCCGCCTAACAAAAACTCAAATCCATGCGTTTGTTTTGTGTGTTTTGGAGTGTTTTCACTTGTCACGCATGGGGCATCCCATTCATGTGAATAGACTGCCCTACACGCAACAATCGCCCCAGAGAAGCTCCAGAACTATTTTCGGAGAGGCGCATTGGTCAGCCACTACAAATACTGCAGCTGCTGACTTTTAATAATCGGACACTTACCTGTCCCAGGGTCCAGCGATGCGGGGCCCCCGCTCGTCTCCCCCTTCTTCTCTTAGGCATCGGCATTGTCACTGTGGGCGCCCGGCTGTGGCTTCACGGCCTGGCACACGCTGCGCATGCGCGAGCCATGCTGTGACTGGCCAGGCAATCACATGGGAGCTGTGAGGTGTCCCAGATGATTGCCTAAAAAGAGGATTTACGCCCCCCCCCACAAAAAAATGACATGCCAAATGTGGCATGTCAGGGGGTCACCTTCCCTTAAAGCGGAAGTTCCATTTTTGGGTGGAACTCCTCTTTAACATGTGATGACAACACAAACACGATGCACATTTGCAGCATTTATGAAACACATGGCAAAGTGCACATTTTCTGTGCATTTTGCCATGCGTTTGGAAACACACAGATGTGAATGGAGCCTCGTTGTTATTCTGTAAATGCACCAATTTCACTTCAGGCCCCATTGACACCTAGAGTTGTGGGAGTGCATGTCAGGGAAACAGTCAGGTTAACGCAGTGCGCCGGGTGCCTATGCGCTTGTGCGACGGGACGGCGCTCCGGCGCATGCGCATTCGCGGCTCGGCGCTCCGACGCACGCGCATGCGCACTAGCGCACGCTTGAGCGTTCCAGTGCGTGACAGCGTCACATGACCACTTACATGTCCTATTTAAGGAAGTGGTTCAGATCAGTCCAGCGCTGGCTTGTCTTCAGCTTCCTGCTTGAGCTCTGTTCCTGTTTCCGGTATCCTGATTGACTGATTGCCTGTTTTGACCTCGGATTTGCCCTTTGACCTTGCCGCCTTCTCCTGTCCTTGACCTCTGGACTGTTTATTGGACTTACCCGCTTGCTGCCTCTGGCCCTCTTGAACCTCTGCTTGTGACCTGGATTTGTCTGCTGTCTCCTGCCCTGAACCTCTGCTAGTGACCCGGATTTACCTGTCTACAGACCTGCACCTGCACCTGCATTCCGGTACTTCTCAACGTATTCCTGTTCCCAACACTTGGCTCCTACTTCAGTCCCCATCCGCTGGTTGGGTAGCCTGTGCCTCTTTGTGCCATTTACCCCCTGTCTCACCTCCAGGGGGCGGACTGCGCTCAGTTGCAAGGGTGAACCACTCTCGGCACTTCGGCCTCGGTAAGTACTCTCCTGATAGTACAAGCCAGCCATGTCTGAGGCCGACAGAGTGCGTTCACCCCTTGAGGCTTTGTGCCAACAAGTCTCAGCTTTAACTGAAGCCGTACAAAAACTACAAGAGGGGTACACTCAAGTGGACAGTCGCCTGCAGCATCTTTCTGGGTTAGCCGCACCTACCTTGGCAGCTTCCTCAGCTTCCAGCGGAATCTCCGCTCCTCCTGGATCAGCTAATCCTACTGTAATTATGGCTTCACCTGAACCCAGGGTCCCTACCCCTGAACGCTTCACGGGTGACCGTAAGAAGTTTCGGGCCTTCAAAAATGCTTGCTCCCTCTACTTGGCCCTCCAACCCAGGACTTTTTCTTCCGAAGTAGTAAACGTGGGCTTCATTATTTCACTCCTGGCTGAGGAACCCCAGGCATGGGCCCATAGTCTGATGGAGCAGAGGAACCCAGCATTGAATGCGGTAGAGACCTTCTTTGAAAGTATGGCACAACTTTATGATGATCCGCAACGTGGAGCCACAGCCGAGGCTACTCTACATAACTTACTTCAGGGACGCCGACCGGTGGAGGACTACACCGTAGAGTTTCGAAAATGGTCAGCTGATACCGGTTGGAACGAACCGGCCCTCAAATACCAGTATCGTCAGGGGTTATCCGAAGTCTTAAAAGATGAATTGGCAAGATCTGAGACTCCTGACACGCTGGAGGACCTGATTCAAGCTGCCACCAAGTTGGACCGGCGCATGCGGGAGAGGTGTTCCGAACGCTTTCAGTCCCCCCGCTCCAACTGGACTTCCACCAGGCCTACCTTGCCCCCACCTGCCACTGCAGCTTCAGCCGTAGCCAACCAGGAAACGGAGCCTATGCAGTTGGGGTTGGTCCGGGCCCCTCTCACGGCTGAAGAACGGCTCCGTAGGCGACGGGCGAATCTCTGCCTGTACTGTGGGGCTTCTGGACATTTTCTCAGTACCTGTCCTATAAGACCGAGTAAGTCCTACCGTCAATGTCTCATGAACTATCAGTCTTCTGGGTTCTCCCAGACTTATGTCGCCCTCTTTGTCTCCTTACAGCTATCGGGAGAGGAGATCCGACTATCAGCAATCATTGATTCCGGTGCCTGCAGCTGCTTCCTTGACGCCACATTAGCTTCCAAATTGCACTTACCTTTGGTCTTGAAGAAACAGAACTTGCAGGTACACTTGGCTGATGGTTCTCTTCCCCGTTCAGGACTTATCACCCACGAAACCCAACCCATCCGGGTCACCACTGACTCTGGCCATCAGGAACTCATTCAGTTCGACATCATCCCATCTCCTATGTTCCCCATCATCTTGGGACTTCCATGGCTGCAAATCCATGAACCACAGATTAACTGGGGAAGGAAAGAAGTCTCCTTCTCATCTCCTCACTGCACCCAGCATTGCTTCATCCAGGCCTCCGCTTCCTGCTCCACCATTTCTTCTGTTCCCGAGAGCCTTCTTCATGTACCCCCAGTTTACCTGGAATTCCGAGATGTGTTCGACAAACAACAAGCGAACTGTCTGCCGCCCCATCGGGCATATGATTGTCCCATCGACCTCCTCCCTGGATCAGCGATCCCTTTTGGCCGTATCTTTCCGCTGTCCGAAGTGGAATTAAAGGTCCTCAAGGCCTATATTGATGAGAATCTGGAAAAAGGGTTCATTCGCCCTTCCTCGTCACCGGCCGGAGCTGGTATCTTTTTCGTAGGAAAGAGGGATGGCTCCCTGAGGCCTTGCATCGACTACAGGGAATTAAATAAAATCACAATTAAAAACCGGTATCCCCTGCCACTGATTCCAGAACTTTTTCAGCGTTTCCGATCTGCCCGAATCTTCTCCAAGTTGGATCTACGTGGGGCCTATAATCTCATCCGAATTAGGGCAGGAGACGAATGGAAAACTGCTTTTAGATCCAGATTCGGGCACTACGAATACTTGGTAATGCCCTTTGGGCTCTGTAACGCACCAGCAACTTTCCAGCACCTGGTTAATGATATTTTTCGCAAACATCTCGATGACTTCCTTGTCGTGTATCTGGACGACATCCTTATCTTCTCAGACACTCCGGAACTTCACCGAGTGCACGTGAAACAAGTTCTTTCCATTCTTCGGAGTCACAGTTTGTACCTCAAAGCTGAGAAGTGCGAATTCGAGAAAACTACAGTGCAGTTCTTGGGTTTCATCATTTCTACAAGTGGGGTCTCCATGGACCCACAAAAGGTTAAAGCCATACTGGAGTGGCCCGCTCCGGTAAACAAGAAAGGGGTACAACGATTCATCGGTTTCGCAAATTTCTACCGAAGATTCATTGTTGGCTTTTCCTCCATAGTGGCACCCATCACCAAATTGACTCATCAAGGCACCCAATTCCATTGGTCCCCGGAGGCTCAAGGGGCCTTCGACACGTTAAAGAAGTTGTTTTCGTCAGCTCCCATCCTGATGCATGCAAATCCAGCCTTACCCTTTGTGCTGGAGGTGGATGCATCAGAGACGGCGACGGGAGCCATCCTGTCCCAAAGACTAGGTCCCAAGGCTCTCCTACATCCTGTGGCTTTCGCATCTCGGAAGTTAAGTCCTCCAGAGAGGAATTACGATGTGGGAGATAGAGAATTACTGGCCATCAAGTTTGCCTTGGAAGAGTGGAGATACCTCCTGGAGGGGGCTTCTCATCCAATTATGATTTGGACCGACCACCGAAATCTGGAATACCTCAGGACAGCTAAACGCCTAAAGCCTAGGCAGGCCCGATGGGCTCTTTTCTTTGCTAGGTTTAATTTCCATATCTCGTACAGACCCGGCTCGAAAAATGGGAAGGCAGACGCTCTCTCCAGGATGTTCCACGAAACACCTCAAGAAACTGAACCCAGTACCATTCTTCCACCACAGAATTTTCTTTCTCTCATATTGCAACCTGATCTGATTCCCGCTATTAAGGCAGCATCTGGGCAACTTCCAGATCAAGGAACTCCCCCAGTGGAGATTCATGACGGTCTACACTGGTTCCAGGGAAAGGTATTTGTTCCCGCTGAAGTAAGACCCTTGGCACTCAAAACCCTTCATGATCTTAAACTTGCAGGACATTTTGGGGTTCGTAAAACAACGGAACTAGTTTCTCGTTCCTTTTGGTGGCCTGGGTGGAGACAAGACTGTCGGGACTATGTGTCATCTTGTGTGGTTTGTCAACGGAACAAGGGGACCAACTCTAAAGCCTGGGGCCTGCTGAGACCCTTGTCCATCCCTGAGCGTCCATGGGCAGAGATAGCAATGGACTTTATCGTGGAACTACCCTCCTCAGATGGATTCACCACAATAATGGTCGTAGTAGACCGACTGTCAAAAATGGCACATTTCCTTCCAATTACCGGCACCCCTTCTGCTTCTGCTACAGCCGATATCTTCCTCAAAGAGATTGTTCGACTCCACGGCTTACCTGCAACCATTACCTCGGATAGAGGCCCTCAGTTCACCTCTAAGTTCTGGCGAGAGTTATGCAAGACCCTGGAGATTAAAATATGCCTCTCTTCGGCCTATCATCCTCAAAGTAACGGTCAAACAGAGAGGACAAATCAGTCATTGGAGCAGTATCTTCGTTGTTTTTGCTCAGATTCCCAGGACGAATGGTCCAGTCTTTTACCATTTGCAGAATTTGCTTATAACAACGCGGTCCATACCGCCACCAATCAAACGCCCTTTTGGGCCAACTATGGATTCCATCCTTCCTTCCTACCAGGGTTCCTTCCTGAAATTGCTGTTCCGGCAGTCCAAGACCGAGTACGGTCCCTTCAACAAAACTTCCAAGACATACAAAGAGCCATGCAAAAAGCTCAGGAGGGGTACGAAAGATACTTTAATCGGGGAAGAAAAGAGAACCCGGATTTTGAAATAGGAGATGAAGTGTGGTTATCTTCAGTTAACCTCAAGTTAGCTATCCCCACACGGAAATTAGGACCTAAATTTATCGGCCCTTTCAAAATTAAACGGAAAATCAACCCCGTGGCTTTTGAACTTTCTCTGCCGGATTCATACAGGATACACCCTGTCTTCCACGCTTCCCTCCTGAAACCTGTCACTCCCAGTCCTTTCCCGGGCAGGATTGAACCTCCACCTCCACCAGTTCTGGTGGATGGCGAAACGGAATTCGTGGTGGAGAAGATTTTAAGTTGCAGGAAGAAGGGGAGGCAACTCCAATACTTGGTCAAGTGGGAAGGTTATCCCACGGAAGAAAACTCATGGGAGCCCTCAGGAAATCTGCATGCCCCACGTTTAATTCGGGCCTTCCACGCCGAGCATCCAGAGCTGATGGCTAGTTTGGGCGTCTGGAGGCCGCCCCTCGGGGGAGGGCACTGTCAGGGAAACAGTCAGGTTAACGCAGTGCGCCGGGTGCCTATGCGCTTGTGCGACAGGACGGCGCTCCGGCGCATGCGCATTCGCGGCTCGGCGCTCCGACGCACGCGCATGCGCACTAGCGCACGCTTGAGCGTTCCAGTGCGTGACAGCGTCACATGACCACTTACATGTCCTATTTAAGGAAGTGGTTCAGATCAGTCCAGCGCTGGCTTGTCTTCAGCTTCCTGCTTGAGCTCTGTTCCTGTTTCCGGTATCCTGATTGACTGATTGCCTGTTTTGACCTCGGATTTGCCCTTTGACCTTGCCGCCTTCTCCTGCCCTTGACCTCTGGACTGTTTATTGGACTTACCCGCTTGCTGCCTCTGGCCCTCTTGAACCTCTGCTTGTGACCTGGATTTGTCTGCTGTCTCCTGCCCTGAACCTCTGCTAGTGACCCGGATTTACCTGTCTACAGACCTGCACCTGCACCTGCATTCCGGTACTTCTCAACGTATTCCTGTTCCCAACACTTGGCTCCTACTTCAGTCCCCATCCGCTGGTTGGGTAGCCTGTGCCTCTTTGTGCCATTCACCCCCTGTCTCACCTCCAGGGGGCGGACTGCGCTCAGTTGCAAGGGTGAACCACTCTCGGCACTTCGGCCTCGGTAAGTACTCTCCTGATAGTGCATATGTTTTTTGGCTCTTTTTCCAGTGACACACATAGGGTAGCAAGTTGATTTTAATGGGCTGCGCTCCACCTGGCAAAGTAGCTCATAGGACATTTTTGTAAATTTGTCACCTGTTTTTTCATGTGGCAAAATGTGGGTTTTCTTCTGCGTTTGGTGTGCTGTTAACAATTAATGACACTGTAAGTGCAATTAGGTAATTTTAGGTGTATAAATGTGGCCATGCACTATACAATCTGTGCAATCTCTTTACAATCTCCTTTAGATTTACCAAATCTATATAATAGGAGGAGACACCATCAATCCAATCACTCTGTTTTCAATCAAGCAAGCACTTGCACTACATCAGGGATGTCCCATGGACTGCATGTGGCCCCAGGGAATTTAGCATGCACCCTGAGGCCATCCAAAGGGATGCTGGGGAAGTCAGGCAAATTCACACTTGGAGGAATGCCGGGGGTGCTGTGAAAACTTAGTTGGTGTGTGAAGCTGTGCTAATGAGGACAGCTGGTAAAATGTTTCCTGGGTCATACTGGCTGGTCCGTTCTGTGTGTCTGTCCTCTGTCTATCAGGAAGTTTCTGAAGTGTTCTGCAAACTACAGCAATGGATGGAAGTGAGGCCTGGTCTTGAAAACCAAAGAAAACTTGTATTTTTGTGCAACAGAGGCACATTACTGGTATACTGGTATATTGGTACATAGGGGAGCTGGATTTTAGAAAAAAAAAAAAAAGGTAAACTTAGCCTTTAAGCATACAATTCTACTGCCATAGGCTGCCCACCCTACCTCAAAGTGAGGCCTTTGAACTAAAAGCAAATAAAGTGGAAAAATACTAATGCGCAAACCAAATATATATAGAATAAAACTGAGTAGATGCCAACATGGAAAAGTGTTCCCACACAGTGCTAATTTGATAAAAGTAAATGTGGCGCTCACTCAAAGAGCAATAACATAAAATAAAAAAACTATAATTAATACTAAGCACTTTTATACTCATTGTATTGCATTGTCACTTTATTACCTTTATGGTGCGTGAAGTTCACGTTATTTGATGCATTGTCACTTTATATATTTGCATAGTATTAATTATAGTTTTTTCTTTTATGTTATTTCTCATTGAGTGAGCGCCACTTTTACTTTTATCAATTTACACTAAAAGCAGCGCTGACCAACACCCAGTCCCCCACCTGCGACAAAAACCTTCCCATGCAAGATTTTTTGTAAATGTAAAGAGGGCTCCACTGGGGGTCACCGCTGGGGGATCCCTGATGTATGGGGGGGGCTCCACTGGAGGCACCTGATGTATGGAGGGACTCCGCTAGGGACACCTGATGTAAGGAGAGACTCTGCTGAGAATGCCTGGTGTAAAGAGGGACTCTACTGGGAATGCCTGGTGTAGGGAGGGACTCTACTGGGAATGCCTGATGTAAGGAGGGACTCCGCTGGGGACACCTGATGTAAGGAGGAACTCCGCTGGGGACACCTAAAGTAAGGAGGGACTCTGCTGGGGACACCTGATGTAAGGAGGGACTCTGCTGGGAATGCCTGTTGTGTGGAGGGACTCCTGATGGCATCTGGTGGCAGGCTACGTGGCAAGTGATACGCTCAGAGCTCACACTGATTCTACATTATGGTGAGTTGAACTATTTCATTTTATATTACAATGTAATAATAGTAATAATGCGCTTCAATCATCCTGACACCATAACAAACATGGTGCCGGAATGATTGAAGCGATAACACCAGGTGTTTGGAATATCTTTATCTGCTGATTGTTAAACCTTCTGGAATACGCATATTTCTATTGTGGTGTAGTATCTGGGCCTACTGTCCCTCCATCCCTCTTTCTTTCCTTCCTTCTCTCTCTCTCTTCCTCTCTCTTTCTCCCTGTTTCTCCCTCTATCCCTCGTTCATCTCAGACTCTAACCACACACCCCATTTAAGTCACACCTACAAATGCCCCGCCCCCAATTATAATAAGACTCCACCTACAGACAAAAAAGTGTCCCTATACATTTTTTTACAATGTTGGCAACTATAAAATATGCCTGTGAAAGAACAATTGCAACCAGCAACAACTGGCATATACTCCCACCACAGTCAAATTCTCATTGATACACAGCATTTTATTACCTACATGACAATTAGTAAGGATTTATATCTACTCCTGTAACAGACCTGTCATTGCCTACAAGCCCTGCACTTATCTCTTCCTATGCACTTTACCAGCAGAATTTCGGAAATTTATTGTATCACAGTTAAAGCACATTGTCAATTTGGCTGCTGTGACCTCACCCTTTTATACTGTGAGGGTTGACTTGTCCAAAAGCCCCCTTATTGGCCATTCTAAGGTAGTTGACCTAAGTCCAGGCAGTCCATACGGTTACAAAGAATTTAGTCTGGCAAATTCCTGCATTAATTTGCCAAGAATGCAAGCCTTGTGCATGCAAGATTCATTTGCAAACCCATGGTAGCAGAAAACCCAAAGCTCACCTTACCTGTCCTTTTTTCGCCATCTATTGTATGTAGCATATCTGTCGTGGAGATTTTCTTTCACTTCCTGTCTTGTAGACACAACGGAAAGGAAAAGGAAATCTATCCAACGTGAGGGAAATTCCCTCACAGGAATGTGTGCCTTACTTTCAAGTCCTGGTGACAATGGTCACCAGGATAAATAAGGACAGTGAATCTCAATAGTCAGGACACAGACAACCAATAAAACCTAGAACCACCAAAAAAATAAATAAAAAGGTTTTGGCTTTAGATACATTTTTAATAAATTCACAAACATGGTACCATAATTGATTTCCATTGAAGCCAAATTGTTGCTGATTTTCCCAAGATCCAAACGCTTTGTCTACCTCTACATACTTGTACATATTCCTTGTGTTCTTGTCCCCTGTGTATTTTTGTTTCAAGTACTTTTTCTTGGCTTGCTGATCTGGGGCTTTTTTATTCTGTTTGTCAATTTACGTCTACATATATGGGCAGCCTTGATTTATCTTACATGTGCATTTGTATGATATGTGTTATATCTACTGCCTTTTCTTACCAGTCTAACGTTCTAATTTTTGGTCACCTATTAGGGTAGATCAGTGACCAAGAAGTAATTTCATATGGAATGACATCTGTACATTTAACGTGGATAATATTCATTCAAAACAAAAATAAACAAGAAAAATAATATTGCATTATTGTTAGTAATGTATGCTTTCCTTTGAGTCTCCTGAGATTTCTCCTCCAGCTCCACTTTCCTTGTTATGGTACTCTTGCCTAGTTGCTGATACTTCCAGGTCCCAGTGGATCTGCCCACATGCAAGTCATGTGCTAAAGTATGTAACCTGATTGGCAAATTTACTTTAAAGGGTCAGACTCTATCATCTGGTTGGTCATTGGAGTGTTTTCATAGCAGGTATTCTGTAGTGGGAGTTTGGATCTTCCTTACTGTTGAGCTTGTAAGTTTGATCTTGTTTGAATACTATCGTTACTTAACCACATCAGTTCCGGAAGGTTTTACCCCCTTCATGACCAGGCCATTTTTTGCTATGCTGCACTGCAATATCTTAACTAACAATTGCATGGTCATGCAATGCTGTATCCAAACAAAATTTATATCACTTTTGTCACACAAATTGACCTTTCTTTTGGTGATATTTGATCATCTCTGAGTTTTTTTTTTCTATTATATAAATGAAAAGAAGATCAACAATTTTGAAAAAAATATATATTTTTTACTTTCTGCTATAAAACATATCCCATGAAAACATAAAAAATAAATCAAATCTCTTAATACATTTTGGCCAAAATGTATTCTGCTACATGTCTTTGGTAAAAAAAAATCTCAATAAGTGTATATTGATTGGTTTGTGTGAAAGTTAGAGAGCCTAAAAACTATGGTATACATATACTGTAATTTTTTTTTTTTTTCTTATACTAGTAATGGCAGGGATCAGCGACTTTTAACTGCAATAGTGTGGCATAAAATTTGACACTAACTGACGCTGGGGCAGACTAACTGCCACTGCCACTAACTGCCACTGACACCACCAGTGACATTATTACAGTAATCAGTGTTAATAATATACACTGTCGCTGTACTAATGACACTGGTCAGGAAGGGAGTTAACATCTAGGGCGATCAAGGTGTTATATGCGTGCCTAACAAGTGTTTATGTGTGTACTGTGGGTTGCTTTTACTGGGGATCTAGTTGTTTTCATTCCCTGCTTAGAAGGTAATGAAAAAACGAGATCCCCTGTCAGGAACACAGCTCTGTGTTGTTTACATTCACAGAGCTGTGTTTGGCGAAGCTCAGAGCCAATCACTGGGTGCCGGCAGTCAATCACTTGCTGGGATCCACTGATCATCATGTGTTGTGACAGATCACAGCACAGCTGGGTTGGCGGGCATGTGCGCCCCCTACCTGTAAATCTGCATCTCTTGCAGGCGTGGGCTGTCTGAGCTGTCCCCGCTGTCTCACACACAGCCGAGCAGAGCGAAGCCGCCTCCCCCTCTTCTCTGTTTACATCTACATAGGAGGAGGTGCACTGCTGTGCATGTCCCATGCTGATCTGAGGTATTTACATTATGGGTTTGTACTGAAAGGGGTGTCTGTACTGAATGGGGGGTCTGCACTGAATGGGGGGGGGGCTCTGTACTGAAGGGGGTGTTTGTACTGAATGGGTGTGTCTGTACTGAAGGGGGGTCTGTACTGAATTGGGGATCTGCACTGAAGGCAGAGTCTGCACTGAATAGGGGGTCTGCACTGAATGGGGGGGTCTGCACTGAATTGGTGGAGGGGGGGTGACACCATGTTTTTCCACACTGGGTGATGCCAACCCTAGTGACGCCACAGACTATCTAACCAGGCACCCCAAATTTTATAAACATTTTTTGGACACCCTCTAGCCTCGTAGGTTAGTTTATATAGAGGAGAGTGCACAATCTGGTACAGCTGTGCCTGGCAGCCAATCAGCTTCTAACTTCAGTTTGTTCAACTACACTTTGACATTAAAACCCTAATTTGTTTGCCACATTAGTTTATTTCTTTCCAACACATTTTTTTACATTTGCCTGTATTCTATTAAAGTGCGCTTTCAAAATGCAACTTCGCTTGTCAAAGATATCTAAAGTACAGATGATTTGCACTAAATAAAAAAATTAAAAAAGCAGTAATGATTATTGTTCAAAAGGCAACAAAATACATATAAATATATATATGTAGATATATATATATATATATATATATATATATATATATATATATATATATATATATATATATATATATACAGTAAACCCCCCTCCATCGCTGGGGTTAGGTTCCGGACCCACCCGCGAAAAGTGAAAAACCGCGAAATAGAAAGACCCTATTTAAATACACCCTAGGCATGTTTTGTTAATTTTTTAATAGCATTTAAAGGTCTTTAAACACACTTTTATGCAATAGAAACACATTAAAGATAGAGAGAGAGATCAAGAGGATTTTTAAAACACAAAAATATTGTCTTAACTGTACAGTACAGTAAAAAATAGAGTACATAACTGCGAAAATGGCGAAATATTACCACAATATCAGTATAACAGGTCCTAATTAAAATACCGCGATATACCGGGACCGCAATAACTGAACCGCAATATAGCGGGGGTTTACTGTATATATTTATATGTATATATCTACAGTATGTATTATGTTTTAAATAGAAATCCATATATGTATTAGAACAAAATGGTAAGGAGATTTGGAGACATCTAGTGGTTGCATGATATATAAATATCACTACACGACATAAAACAAAAATGCATACTGAATAGAACAGAATATTAAAAATAGAAGACCGGATATAACATTGCAGTTGTTGCATATTCGTTTTTCTAAATTTAATGTATGCATTTTTTTAATGATTGTATGTCAGTGAGTTTGATAAAGAAAAATTAACTTATTTTGGGTAATCTAATTTGAAAGGTTTTATAATGCCATCCAACAATATTTCACATTCTTTCCTCTCTAACAACAAAATGCAGTGCTTAGCATCTTAAATCTTAAAGTACAGATGACCCTCCTCACTCTCTCTACACAGATTACACAGAGCAATAAGCTTTGGGGGACACATTTCCTTTTCTTGATATGGAACTGTCAGTTTGATGAGAATTACCTGATTACATCTATAAATGAAAACCTGATAATTTTCCACCATAAACTTATATTTTTCATAATGTTTGCTCTATGATGTCTCTATGCTATAGCATTATAGCATTGTATATCAAATTATTTTGTATATATATATATATATATATACATGATTTATACTTTATTTATACATATTATTTACTGCAATGATATAATATATATATTAGTCGTGGCCCTATGACTGAGAGAGATGTGAATCACATAAACACACTACAAGACTTACAACATAAATAGACCTCAAGTGTGCTGGATGCTGGCTAGGTATAGCCTGATGGTGTTGTGAGCAAGGGCTAGCTGGGTATGGCAATATGATATGAAGGCTAGGACATGTCCAACGTTTCCTATTGCTGCTCCAGGGCAAGAGGCCAAAAACTTGCGGTAAGTGTTCCAAGCAGTGCGATAGGCCTTCAGTGTGTTGCGTGCCAAGGATTGGTTGATGAGCTGGGTTGTGTTGGCGAGGTGCAGTTTTAATCCATCGTCAGCAATGACCAGGGTGGGACTGGAGTAGTCATTGGGTCGGCTCTAGGCTCCTGCTGGAAAAACAAGGTAAGTTTGAAACGGGACAGCGCATCAGCAGCGATATTGTATTTGCCTGGAATATGTCTACAGAAAAAGTTAAAGTGGTGACGGAGTGACAGCTGCACGAGCCTGTGCAGGAAGGACATGATGGGGAATGACTTGGATCTACCTTAGTTAATGATGTCAGCCATGGCCTGATTGTCCGTGGTGAAAAGCACCATCTGTTTTGTCCAAGTGTGGCCCCAGACCTGGGCAGCTGCGACAAAGGGATATAGCTCGAAGAGAGATGAGGACTGGGTAAAACCAGGGATTAAGAGAATTTCTAGGGGCCAAGATTCGGCAAACCAGTGGCGGCCAAATATGGCCACAAAGCCGGTGGAGGCTGCGGCATCGGTGACCACCTGCGGTGACTCATCTGACACTGCCTGAATGAACACTGAAATGCCGTTCCAGCTGGTGAGGAACTCGTCCCACAAAGCCAAGTCTGCTACTGCTGCTTAATCTAGTTTGAGAATTCGGTCTGGGTCTTGTACTGTTGTGAAAAAGACTAAAAGCCATGATATGAAGGACCGTCTATAAGAAATAATCCTCATCGCAAAGTTCATCATCCATAGTAAGGACGACAACTGCCTCCTGGTGCACCTTTGTGACTGGTTGAAGTCATGGATATTTGCCCTTAAATGAGCTAGTTTGTCAAAAGGCAGGCTAGCTTGCATAGCTTGTGTGTCGAGAGTGACATCAAAAAAGGTAATGGAATGTGCTGGTCCTTCTACTTTGTGCTCGGCTATGGGCATGTTGAGGTTTTCAACTTGTCTAGATCTGCCGGGGGTGTGCCTGGTTGCTCAATAAGCAGGAAGTCGTCAAGGTAGTGGAATGCCCGAGTGACACTGGACCTGGTGAGACAGAATCAATGTGAGGGCCTGAGCGAAAATGTTGAACAGCCACGGGCTGCTCTTGGACCCGAAGATCAACTTGGTGGTGAAGTAGTAGGACTCCCTCCACTTAATACCGTGCCACTGCCAGAGGGACGGTTTGATAGGGAGGAGCTTAAACACACCTGATACATCTGCTTTGGATAGCCAGGCACCAGGACCTATCCCAATGATGTTTTGGATGGCCAAGTCAACTGAGGTATACTTGAGTGAAACTCCTCTGAGGGAATCAGGGAGTTCAGGCTGGGGATGTGAGAAGAATGAGGCGCAGACAAGTCATACACTAAGCAGAGTTTATTACTGAACTTGCCTTTGACAAACCCTATAGGGCTGACTCTCCAGACTGGGAAAGGTGACTGTGGGAAGGGGCTGATAATAAAGCCTTTATCCACTTCTGACTGCAGTACGGAGTCAATTGCTTGTGTGTCGATGGCTGTTGACTGGAGGTTCCTGCATTTGTGTGTAGTGAGAAGTAAAGTGATGAGGCTGGTGTGGAACCCCTCTGGAATATGGCCAGGAATATGGCCAGTGAGGGAGTGGGGTGTGTAGAGAGGTAGAACCCCAACTAGCTGACATCTACACGGCCTAGTCAGGACTTACCCTCCTGTTTGACTTGACAGATGGTGCTCGGATGAGCTTTATGGCATGCTGTGCAAATATGGAGTAGCCTGCACTGGCTACGGAAGCATCCACCGTGATTAAAATTGTTGCAAATGGGGGCTCCTAGAGAAAAGATAGGCCATCCTAGTCTATCCGCTGGTCATGATTGACCGGGGGCCAGGAGGCCCTAACTGGTGCCGGAGGAGGAAGGAGGGTAGAAGGGCCATCTTGTAGTCACTCCAGAGCACCAATTTGCCATGTGGGTAGCGGACTGCAAAATGGTGCACATCGGTGAGCGGAGGCCTGCAAAATGGCGGCAGAATAGCTCCATGTTAGAAGTCTGTCTTGACCTGGAACTGGCTGGGCTTGGTGGCTGCCTTGGCCGGAAATGAGCGGTGTTAGTCAAAAAAGATGTGCCCTCCATACTTGTACCCTAGGTCTGTAGAGATGCTAAATTTACGTCCTTGCCCAACAAGATGTCCTTCCTGAGGCTGGCAGGGACAAGGTGAGCAGGGAGGATGGTAGAAGAGGACTCTGGCATACCTGCAGGAGTGGATGCCAGCACTGTGACCATGACTAGGACAGGGAGGGTCATGGGAGGGCAAGCCTCCAGGGCTGTGACTCTGGTCCCACAAAATTGGGGGCATGCAATTGTCCAAAATGTCTTGGTATGCTGACACCTTAAGAGTTCCCTTCACTGGGACTAAGGGGCCAAACCAAACCAAACCTCTGAAAAACAACCCCACACCATAATCCTCCCTCTAACAATTGATTTGGACCTGAGCACAAAGCAAGGTGCATAAAGACATGGATGAGCGAATTTGGGGTGGAGGAACTTGAATGGCCTGCGCAGAGTCCTAAACTCAACCAAATAGAACACCTTTGGGATGAATTACAGGAATTACAGGGATGCCATTATAGTTCATGTAAAGGCAGGCGTCCCATTACTTTTGATAGCACAGGTTGCATCTGGAAAACAAAGGTGTTTGACACACATGGAAGTTTTGGATGCTGAAGATCCTAGCAGTGTGTGTAGCTTTGCAAGAAAGAGAAATTTTGATTTATTAACAATGGGACTGGTAATTATTAGTCTACTGTTAGAGCCTACAATTTTTTATGTGATAAATACAAGTTCAAAAATGATTGCTTATATGAGACTCCTAAAAAGGATAAATCCCACTAAAAGAGAGATACAAATGGCAGTATTAGATTTTTCTTAAAAAATACCCTTCATACGATTACCTTACTCATCCTTTATAGCAAAGCTCAAAATGGCAGTTAATCTTGGTTATAAAAAATAGAACGTAATATAATGTATGAAACGGTCTGGAAAAAGATAAAGGTATGTTTAAGTCTATTAAAAACTCAAAACCATACATAAATTATATCATAACTGTGAAAAAACTCACCTTCTGTTGGACAACATAAACTGCTGATCAAATTTTGAATAGTAGCAAATAAATCACTCATTTATATTGCATATCCTATTACTAATTGCACTGTAGTACCTCCCTTTGAAAAGTGACATTTTTGACATGATCCACACCTAACAGTGCCTTAAACTCAAGGAAAACTCCTTTAGTCAAAACTCTCTAGTGAGGTCAGCTCAAGACATGGTCACTAACCTGTGCTCCACATCTATCAAAATGTTCAGGTCTAGAAAGGTGACTTTGTCCAAGACATGACTGTAGGCATAAATTTAATAAAACATAATCTCTTTCATAAATGAGAATAAAATCGTATACAATCTTTGAGTTCTTTTTCAAACCCAGTGAATACAAATAATGCATCATGTTTACAAAATATTAGGATAGTATGTAGTAATTACTTCCTCCAGGCATCATTAGGAAAAAAAAGACACTCCCACCACCCCAGATGCAAGTTTGCATATGAGGCAACAATTTATCAATAAACTAAGGTTCATTTAAAACAAAATTCTACACTATGTTTTTGTGGTTGTTTAACTTGAGCATGCGTTTTTTATTTTCGTGACACTGATGCGCAAGAAACCGCATTCACAAACTGCTTATTTAAGAAATCTGAAAATGATCAATATAGTATTGCAGAACTCTCATTCTTTTTCAGTTTGATATTACAAAATGTCCTTTGCTTCTCATTGCAGTACCTCTAGGATCTGTGCATGTGCAGCGATAGGTATGGCTCATCCTGTCCATCTGCAGCATGTCATGCTTGCGTGCTCGCTGGCTCATAGACTTTTGGCAATGGCAGGTTGTGTGTGTAGGCACCAGTGTGAATGTAAGCATGCTTGCTCCTATATATATGTGCTTTCAGTATAGAGATTGAAGTCTGATTGTTTGCGATTGAATACCGCTATCACTTCCACCATTTCACTTGTAGCTCCCACAGTGAAAATGTATGTAAGATAACATAGGGAATAAGAAGGGGATTCCAGACTGGTGTAGTATGCTTTGTACAACTTAATTTATTATATAAAGCAAAAGATTCAAGGTACTCACATTTACAAAGTAACATTCAGTTAAAAAAACACGAGCGCCGAGCTTGCCAGTGTCAATTCTGGTGCCCCTGTATCCCTACGCGTGTCGTCGCAGTCACGTGACTTCATCAGGAGATGTGTATAGGCACTGGAAGTGTCCTTAAATATACTCACTAATGGGCTAATGGTGCCGCCATTTTCTTGTAGCCCAATGAAGGAAGTGCAGCAGTGGCCATTATCCCATAGATGCTATATGAGACGTCGATCGTGGCTATTTCTTTGTAGCTCGGCATTCGCCATACAGCGCAACGGCCATTTTCCTGGTGATATGGGGATATATCAAACCAGGGTAGTATGCATAAGGAAAAGGGGCATTTAAAAAATATATATAAATTAATGACGCTGCTAAGTTGCGTACGAGGCATCAGTGGCTGAATCCCTTAATTGCGGGACTCAAAGGGAAAAAAGGAGGAGAGAGAAAAGGGCCTCCAACTTAAACTGGTAAACGATATGCCTCAGCTAAAATGGTGAAATCAACTCCATCTAAGATAATATATGGTACAGGGGATACCGGAATTAACATAGCGCGAGACTCTAATCTATAAAAATATATATAAAAAAAAATAGAAATAAGAACTATAAAAATTTTACATTAAAATAATATATAGTGTAAATCATATAATGACCAATCATAATAATGAAACCACTAAATATAATTTAAAAATTCCGAAAAAACTGACAAAATAGGTGTATGCAGATCAAGGAGAGAATGGTAAGGGGCCAGTAGGGACTAGATGAGAGGGTCAGAATTAAAAATCACTAAGAAAACAATCTAAATCAAATTCTACATTTAATCCTCATGGTCAAAAGGTATCCAATATAAAAATCCATTTATATTCCAATTGGCTTAATGTCCTGACTTTTTGGCTACCCCGCCAATGTCTAATATAGGGTTCTATTCCCCAAAATTTTAAATGGGTAGGGTCTTTATTATGGCATATAGCAAAATGTTTAGACACACTATGCTTGTCAAATCCTTTTATGATGTTCTGTACGTGTTCTTTGATACATATTTTTAGCTGTCTTTCGGTTCGCCCTACATATTGCTGTCCACAGCTACATTCTACAATGTATACTGCCCCTTCAGTATTGCAGCATATGAACTCGTTCACTTCATAGGTGTTTCCTGTGCTAGTAGAGGTAAAACTAGTTTTTTCTTCCTATTTGGGCGTTTTATTTTAGTGCACGCAAAACACTGCTTACAGGGAAAAAAAACTTTTCCAGTAAAGAAGGTAAAACCTCTATTGGGTGGATCTGGGATGCTCTTCACTATTTTGTCTCGGATCGTAAGGGTTCTCCTGGATACAAAGTTGGGATATTCAGGTAAGACTCCTTGGAGACGTCTATCAGCTAGTAAAATACACCAGTGTCGCTTGATGATTTTTTTTCTATTTTTGTTGTGTTGATTACTGTAGTCTAAAATGATTGGTACCCTATCAATGACTAGTTCCTGTTTCTTCATGTCCTTGATCAATTTGTTACGATTAGTTTCTGCTACTTCTGATATTTTTTCTTTAATGTATTTGTTATCATAACCTTTTTCAATGAATCTCTTTCCCATGTTCCCTGCTTGGGCTATAAAAATATCCTTGTAGGTGCAGTTCCGCCGTCCCTTATGCCATCCCTTGGGATATTATAGTATTATAGAGCCAGTTCCTATGATGGCAGCTTCCTAACGGTAGATAGTTGTTTCTATCAACGTTTTAAAAAAAAAATTTCTAAGTGAGAATGCGATTTTCTTGTGTAATTTCTAAATCCAGAAACATAATAATTTTCAGTCAAGTCAAAGTCAATTTGATGTTTCTATCGTTTTTATTTAAATTCTCTAGGAATAGGACTAGATTCTTCTCTTCTCCCTTCCACAGGATAAAGATATCATCAATATATCTTTTGAAAATAGTCAATTTACTTGTTGTATCTGAAAAAACAGCTTCTTCTTCCCACTATGCCATAAACAGGCCTGCCATGCTGTTAACAAACTTTGCTTCCATAGCAACTCCTGTTTTTTGGTAATAATAATAATTTTGGTTCTACCAGAAGTACCTATTTTTATGACAAAAATCTAAACTTTTGACCAAATATTTCCTTTGGACACAAGGCAAAATAGTATATTTTCTTAAGACCCATTTTACAGCTGACAGTGTACAGTGAAGAAACATCGGCCGTAGCCATGATCCAAGGTCCTTCCATTTTCGGGATCTCTTCTATGATCTGTAACATGTGTTTGGTATCCCTCAAGTATGCACATATTTTTTGTACTGCTGGCTTTAAGAAATTGATCTTTGGTACAGAATACAAAATTGATTTGCGACATGATTCTGGTGTTAGAAATTTTGCTTCCTTTTTACTGACTATATTCCGTTTGAGGCCCAAATGTACTATTTGTTCCAATGCCTTCCTACATTTAAACATGGGGTTACTTGGTAATCGACTATATGTACTTTCATCCTGTAATAATAGACTCATGCTCTCATGGTATTGTGCTTTAAAAGTGGATTAGTTAACGTGCTGTGTATGATCTCCTCACTTTGAATAGGCCGATTTAATTTACATGGATTACTGGCAATGTATTTTTTGATATTCAATTTCCTGATATATTTTTGAATACCTATGTAGGTTTGAAATTTGGAAACATTCTTTATCGGTGCATATTTCAGCCCTTTATCCAAAACGAATTTATTCTTGTGTCAATAATTGACCACTAAGATTAAAAATACCCTCTCCTTTTACTCTCTTTTTTTAATTTCTTATTTTTTTGGGGGGGTGCTGGGAGTGTGTAATTATGGCCGGTTTTCTACCTCCTGGATCAACAGAGACACAATGATGTCAGCCATCTTCAAGTAGCACAAACAGGAAGTGCCTAGAAGGAGTGACTACAGGATACTCTATGCTCTCCTCTATCATTACTGGGCATTGTGGATCCTTTATACTCCTCCTGCTTGATATTTTTTAAACTAATTTTAACGTACTGCAAACGCCTGCCAGTGCGTTTGTGGAGCGTTACCATAGACTTGAATGGGAGGTGTTGAAAGGCTTCAAATGCCTCCAGACTTGACATAAGGCTTCAATTTCTATCATGTGAACAGCGTCCATTGTATCATTTGCATAGACATTTGAGGGGCTTTAAAATGCCCCCCAACCATCTGCTTTCAATGCCAGTGTGAACTTAGCCAAACTGTGTATTCTTATTAACTACCCTGTGCAAAAGATTTTTGTAGTCCTGATTATTGCTGACCCAAATTGCCTGAGTCTGCACCCATCTTCAGCCCTTGTTCATGACTCAGCTTATTCTTGTTTATCCTCTTTATCCTCTTCTTCATCACCTGCCTAAATACCAATTATTCTCCTACCTGCTTCCTTACTTGACCCCTGCCTGACACTGATAAATTTCTTGCCTCATCTTTTACCTGGACAGACTACAAACTTACTCTGGACTATGACTTGGTATTTGCAGAAAAGAAGCCCAAAGCTACTAGAGTCATTGGCACATCACTCCTAGCAGTTTGCACTGATGAAGACAATGCTGTCACTTCACACTTTGGGAAACCGAATATCATCTACTAGTGAAATCATCCTAACACTAACAAGTTTTAAGGTGCATATGTCTGTTGCAGTTTTAGAGCAAAACTATGCAGTTATGTAATTCACTAACACTGCAACCCTGTTACTGAGAGTTAAAGCAGACCTGGAGGCTGCCTTGCTGGTCTCCTTCTGAAACTGCCACTCACCGGGCTTTCTTTGTCAATTACCCAGAATAAGCATGCAGTGAGCAAAGTCAAATTAAAGTCAGAATTTAAGATCTCAATGCTTGTTTACGAACAGTGATATAGATGTAACTGTAGACACTAGATCAGAACTAGTGAACTAACATCTTAACAAGGTAAACCTAGTAATGGCTAAATATTTTTACAGTATACAGGTATTAAAAATTGTGTTTTTTTTTTTTTCCATTTTAAAAAGATTTATTACCTCCTGTCTGTTTGATGAGTACCAGGTGGAACTGGTGACCAGGGCAAATCTCTCAGACAGTAACAAAAACAACAGTATAAACATTTTTGGGGATGGAATAGAATCTAATTAGTTTTTTTTTTGCTTTCACTGTCCACAATGGGGAGATTTATTTTTACTTCCTGTCCAGGTGCAGACATTATACAGGCATCAACAGGAAATGAAGAGAACTACAGCATGTGATATCCAACAGAGGTGCTAATTCTTCCCCATTTTATTTAAAAAATAAGAGAAAAAAGTATTAGGAGTAGGGCTTTATATATGCATATATAGCAACTTTTTAAGGTTACTTTATTGGTGACGTATAATAATTAATTAAAAAATAAGTGTCTATTGACTATTCCACACCTGGCAAATGACTGTAGACAAACAGCCTCGAGTAAAGATAGATACATGTGTATTTTCTTTTTTTTTTATGAAAGAATACAAAATAAATATGCCAATCGTGTAATTTGAATCTGGCCTTAAATCCAGAAGGTAAACAGAACATGTGAATGCAGCAAGAGCTATAGGGGGCACTGTGGAGACAGAAAGCTAACAATACTGCCAGGTTAAAAGGTAAAATCAGACATTATTCATGAGCAGAAAAGAGCCTTAGGATACCATCCTGACATTTGGAAACCGCTAAGTAACTTGACTGGGAATTGTACCATATATTATAAAAAGTTTTCTTTATGTGAAGGGTTTTATTGTGAAGTTGCAGAAAGTGCTCAAGGCTGTGCCCTGAGAAAGCTAACTAAAACTGTAAAAGGAAGCTTAAAGAATGGTAGAAAAGGCAACATATTTAATAAATAACATCCATTTTTTTCTTTAAAGATTTTTCATGTTTGCTTCGTGAAGTCTTCTTCATATTTACTAAAATTATTTGCTGCATTATAAAGATAAATTCCCAAGCAATGTTGATTTTAAAATAAAAGGCATTGAAGCTATTTTAATATTTTAATATTTTATGCTCATAAGAAAATATTGAAATATAAACACAAAAGTACATGAGAAAAATACTGTTAATCATAACGTCCCCTGGAGTCGCTATTAAAGTGAATCTTTCTTTTTTTTTTTAAAAAATATTTTTATTTGTTTGTGTATAAGAATAACATACAGAAGGCTTGAACATGAGTTATACAGTAATAATATTTTTTTTATAACTACAAGGTATATTTGTAAATGAAATACAGTCACTTCTGTAATAACTGTAAATATAAAGGGAAATTGGGACTTTAGATGAAGCGATTGGATAGTGGAGTTAAATTTCACCATGTTTGAATTACACCATGGGATATTTATTTGTTAACTTAAATGTACAGACAATAAGGAGTATCAATTGATATACATATAAGGAGCGTGCCTTGCACTCGCTGTCTGAGTTGGTGAGTGTGTTTGGTTAATTATCCGCTTCCCGACCGGCCACTGCATATATACGTCAGCAGAATGGCACGGGCAGGCAGAATCACGTACCTGTACGTGATCGTGCATGTGCCTGCCCGGGGGTCGCGCGCGCCGCTAGCGGCGCGCTCGCGACCCGGTCGGGAGCTCCGTGACCCCGGCCGCGGGACCAGCGGACCCGATCGCCGCTGGTATCCCGCGATCGGGTTACGGAGCGGAAGAACGGGGAGAGGTCTATGTAAACAAACTCTCCCCGCGCTTCCTACACTGACTGTCAGTGATCGGCGGTTCCCTGTCATCGGGAACGCCGATCAATGACGTCAGACGTACAGCCACGCCCCCTTACAGTAAACACAACACATCACGTCACACTGACTCCTCCCCCCCCCTTGTGGTTAACCCCCTAACTACAACTGTCATTTACATAGGAATCAGTGCTATTTAAATAGCACTGATTTCTGTATAAATGACAAATGTCCCAAAAATGTGTCAAAAATGTCCGATGTGTCCGCCAAAATGTCGCAGTCACAATAAAAATCGCTGATCGCCGCCATTACTAATAAAAAAAAAAAATATTAATAAAAATGCTATAAAACTATCCCCTATTTTGTAAACGCTATAACTTTTGCGCAAACTAATCAATAATCGCTAATTGCGATTTTTTTTACCAAAAATATGTAGAAGAATACGTATCGGCCTAAACTGAGGAAAAAAAATGTTTTTTTATATATTTTTTGGGGATATTTATTATAGCAAAAAGTAAAAAATATTGCATTTTTTTCAAAATTGTCGCTCTATTTTTGTTTATAGCGCAAAAAATAAAAACCGCAGGGGCGATCAAATACCACCAAAAGAAAGCTCTATTTGTGGGAAAAAAAGGACGCCAATTTTGTTTTGGAGCCACGTCGCATGACCGCGCAATTGTTAGTTAAAGCGACGCAGTGCCGAATTGCAAAAAGGGGCCTGGTCCTTTGGCTGCCAATTGGTCCGGGGCTGAAGTGGTTATCTATACACTCCAGATGTCAATTTATCTTGTTACTCTGTCTACATTAATAGTATGATTCATTATACTTATATATACATTCCATAGGAATTTTGGCTGCATCAGCTCCTGATGAGTGGAGAAATATCCACAAAACGCGTCGAGCTTTGTTTTGATGCCCCAATCACATCTTATATGGAAACATACTGACCGAACCATCCTATGTATTTAAATATACTACCTTTTCTCATTGAGTGGATACATTTCTCCCGTGTGGATGCACTTGTCGGTATCAGGCATGTTGTCATTGACACATTGTGTTATACTATTCAACCTACTTACCATCAAAATCATCTAAAGTCTCAACTCCCCCATTCTCATTCTGTAATAACTGTACATAGTGGGTCCAGGCCCATAGTGTGTTTCACGGTATACAATATTCCGATGTAGAACATTTTCTAGTTTAGATGCCCAAGTTGGTTTTGAACTGCTCCTTGTTTTAGTCAGTTAGGGTTAGGTTGAGGGTAGTGCTTTTTGTAAAATGAGTGGTCTTGATGAAATCCTCAGGAGATGGAGCAAGACTAGTATTTAGGTTGGGTTTGCAGTATGTTTTGTATGTGTAAGGCTTCATAAGAGGGTCCGGTGTGGTGTATGCAAAGTGTATTTGGGGGGGGGGGGGGTCGATGTGGGTATAGAAAGTGGGAACATGGATGGGGATGGGAGAGGTCGAAGAAGAAAGAAAGGGGTGCTAGGAGAAGAAAAGAAAAAACAATAAATAAATATGAGGGGGAGAAATATAGGCCGTCTCTGACTTCCCTCCTCAGTGGCTAATAAAATGTAGGCGACTCCGACTGGATTATGCAGCTACAACAGGAAAATAATAGAGGCACAATCATATTGTCACAGGGACAGAAAGTGAGGTGAAATCTTCTGAACAGGGGCACAGACAGCAAAACAAACTTTACAGGGATGTTAAGCCTTCCCTGTGCTATCCAAAACGTAAAAATATTTTGTTTGGTCACACTTAAAAAATTTACCTGTTCCTACTTACATACAAATTCAACTTAAGAACAAACCTGATTTGTAACCCGGGGACTGCCTGTATACTAAACTACTAAATGCATAATCACCTTTTTTGTCGATATATTGCTTTTAGGATATGTAATACAATTAATATATTGTCCATTGTGTGTTACTAGTTTAGTTCTTAACATACAGTAGCTGTAGTAATTACATGCATACAATTTTCTAGTGCTGATGCATAGTGCTTGAGATTTACTGTTTTGCAGAAAGCCCATTTGTTTGTTCCTGTCATTCTCCTGTGCTGCTAATGTAGAGACTGACTGGTTAGTGGCACCAACAAGATTCGTTTATTTTTTAGACCCCTAAATAAAAAGTAAAAGGTCTTCAGCAGTGTTTTTAAGAAAGTGGAGAATAGTAAGTAGTAGCACTTCTGCTAGAATGGTCCTCCAGGTGCTATATACATTCAGGATCATCCAAGGTAGCAGGATAGCAAGCTGACAGGCACTCAAATAGCTTCTTCTTCAAAACCTAAACCCCCCTGATGATGTCACTTCCGCCCCCTGTGTCCCAGAGTGGTTTCAGGAAGCGCAGCAGTCATCTGGCTCCTCCAGACCCTCGGTTCCTGCGGCTGATGGCCGGCACAGTAACAGGGTATACCATCTCAGGAGGACTTTATACAGTGATGAGCCTGTTTACTCTGTAATCCGGTAAGTGTTTTTAACCATTGTCTTTAATAAAATTGCTGACATACTGCACTTAAATGTGCCTTTCTCTGCATCTCCTTTTTAAGAAAGGTCCATGGGAGCACACAAATGCATGTTTCCTTGGAAAGCTGGGTGCTAGTAATGTTTGGCACTGCCTTTTTGGTGCCAAAAAAAGCTCTACATGCTCTGATCTGTTACTTTACTCTAACCCTTAATCTGAAACATAACCCCTCCCTGCTAAATTGAGCACTTAACACTTAAACCTTAACATCGCTTGCAATTTGCACCACTTAGCATCACTTGCATTGCACTTTAAAATTAAAGTTGTATTTGCAAGATAAGTTGCACTTTGAATGCTAATTTTTCCCGGAGATAAGTGAATGTGACACTTTGCAAACAATACCCAAAAAAAAAGCATTTTTGCTTTAAGATGATTGGAAGATGGAAATTTTCGAGCTTCACTTCATTCACTAAACTCTGGGGAAATTTTCTTTCCAAAGTGAACAATCTATATTATTTGTCTTTAGTAACTCAATCCTCCTAAAACCTAAACATAGCCTTTTATTTTATGATAGATTTCTTTGAAAACTGCTGCCACAAGGAAGAATTCAGCTTCCCCATCCAATGCTACTAAGGCACTAGTACCCTAGACGTTGGCAGATCCTGATATGTAACCTTTAGAACATAAAAAATGTAAAGGTGCTCACTACTCAATGGCGTATTTTATTCACAAGAAGGAGTTGAACTGTAGAACTTCAACTAAAGACCTTAACACTTTTTGCACTTGCTGTGCTTATTCTTAAGGACAAAATGAGTGGTCCTTAAGAGCAAGCACATCCAGTGTTTCAGGACTTGGGTCACCTGCTGGTGGCACTGTGCTCCCCAGAGTGGAAAGTTATACTTCCAGTGTCCACCAGAGGGTGTCTCCCAGCAGCCAGCAGATCCCGGTAATTGGTCTCCACCTGATGCTGGCTGCTGGGAGGGTACATAGTCCTTTTTCTGCTGATATACCTTTCTCCAGTATTTTGCTTTGCTTGCTGTGAGATACTGTGTGCCATTTATCCTGCTCCTGATCTTGCTCTTGTCCTGCATCTCTGCTGCCTTATTTCAAGTATAAACCAAAAAGTCAGTGCTGCTACCCATACACCACATAGATAGCAGAGCTCCCAGGTGCTCGATCCACAGTCGCTGGCTGAGTAGAGTAATGTGGAAAAAATTATCTGCACTCCGGTTGTTGCTCATAAAATCTCTTAATTGTATTGAATAGCCACAGTGAACAAATGCAGATTAAGTCAGTTGATGCATTTAAGCCTATAAGGCCTTAGTCATAACCACTGTTCCCCTTGTACCTGGTCCCAGTCCAGGTTCTCCCTTCCCATCTGTCCCTGCATCGCCAGTCTACCCTGTTTAGGTGTCTTTTGTTTTTATAATAATAAATGTACTTTCCTATATATAGTTTGGTCTCAGTTTCTAAATGTAGCCATGAAGATCTGGCCACCTCTGCTGCTGATTCCTGACACAGCGGTGCAGCTCTGAATAGAAACCAATGAGTTGACCAAAGTTTAATTGAATAAGATAAAGTTAGAAGCTGATTGGCTACCATGCACAGCTTTAACAGATTTTATATTCTCAGGTTTTAGTAAATCTACCCCAGTGAAGTACTGTGTCAAGGTATTTAGTTGTTATTTCTTCTGGCTAATGCCTTCATGAGAATAAAACCTACAATTGAAAAGTGGTTGCCTGAAACACATATTATGTTCTGGAAGTTTATAACCCTTTTTATTAATGACTAGCCATTAACCTCAAAGCTAAACTTCAGCCAGACCAAGAAAAAAGTTATCCCACACCCCTCTCTGCACAGCAAGTGTTTATTGCTTGTTTTGTCTAGGGTTATTTGATTTTTTATTCCCCTAGCTTAGGTTTATATTTGATGACATTGAAGAGGCCATGACTGGATGGCCACCAAAGAGGAGTGGCTTTGTGGAACCAGAGTCTGAATGAGCAAGGTATAAGGTAAGTTTTACTGCTTATTGCTTAAAATAAGAAAATAGTCCTCATTGTGTTGGGGAACTGCATTTTTTTTTTGGTAGGAATTGTTATGGTTTAGGAGATATTTAGAAATGAAAAGACAGCGGCGTGCAGGCGCACTGAGGGCGCACTGAGGATGCCGAGATCACGGCAATATGCCGATCTCGTGCACATGCGCGGGAGTGACGTCATCGCCGCTCCAGCGAATGATAGCGCTGGAGCGGCGAGACCCGGAAGTCACTCTGGCCCTGGATGGCGGCGCAGAAGATCGTGGCTAAGGACCGATTCGGGGGCTTCGTTTTCAGGTAAGTCTTTCATAATGAGCTAGTATGCTACGCATACTAGCTCATTATGCCTTTGCCTTGCAGGGTGTCTTTTTTTTTTTTTTTTTTAAGAGGCTTTACTTCCTCTTTAACCCCATATAGATATCAGAACACAATACTTTTCAACTTTCTGGTCCATTATCTTAAGTTTTTGGATTTTACAAGAAACAGCTAAAACAATGTGAAAGGACCACCAAAGACTAGATGTGTTTAACTTTGATTTATATCAAAGTCATTTTATTCATATTGATATTTTTATTGATCCAATTCTGAAAGAAGTAGAGAAGTAAGGAAAAAAAATTGAACGCTGCATTCCCTTTTTAAAACATTTTATTTTTGTTAATGAATAACAATTTCTAATTTTGTTTAATATACAATATTATACATTTTGTATTTAATCTATTTGATGTTAATCATACTTTTTATATACATGCACTTTAATTTTTTTATTTAGTAGTAAATATAATTTTTTCTTTCTTTTTGTAAGTCATAAGAGGAAACGTTACTGCTCGCTGTATAAATATGTATGCTTCTGTCCAATGTCCTTTCCTCTCTGTTCCAGATCTTTTTGTCTGCAGTAGACATTGAAATTCATTCTCATTGTGTAGTATTCGTGGAAACATATATTTTGGAGATAATATGTATAAACCATCTGGTTTAGAAAGTGTCCATCTTAAAGCAGAATAGGAACAGACAAAGTATTAATCTTTTCATGAGCATTCTTTCTTTTCCCCTCTTCTAGAAAAAATTGTAGATGTTGATTTTAAATTGTTTCAAAGTGAAAACAATTTTGGTTGTCTTATGCCAAATGATAACTTTCGCAGACAATTCTTGCCATTTTTATTATGCATATACTGCTTAAATGGCAAATAGGGGAATGGCATTTCTGCATTAAAGGAAATCTGCAAGGCAGAAACATGCAAGAACACCGGAGGCTTCACTGCTTTGCAACCTCTTTCTGAAAATGCTATTTTCCTGACTATCATACTGACCCTCTGGCATCAAAACTCAATGATTTGCAACATGAATGCAGTTAATTATTTATGATTTTTCTTATGTATGTAGCACTACCCCGTTGGAGCTGCTAATGAATGTTTGGTTCTGCGCCCTGCCTCTCAACCCCAATAACAGTCTTGACCCCTCTGGCACACCTGCTTGGTAATATTAATGTAGGACCCAGCAGTAGAGAGAAACACAGCAATGACAAGCCATAAAGTATATTTACCATAGCCCTGGTTCCTGCGCCTTCGCCTGTTGTAGTAGTAATAGAGACACACACAGAATACCAATTAACCATTCAGAAAGTCTACTAAACTGGCTAGCGACACAAAAAACAATATGATCGAATGTAAACAATAAATGGTAATTGATAGCAATAATTGCTGGTATGAAGACTATGGATTTAGTAATCAAAATAGAGAACAAAGATAAATGAGGGTACAGTGGGACAAATGCCCAATATTCTCAAGAACCTATATTCAACACTTTCCCACTGAAGCCCCACTACACGCACACACCAAATTGCAAGGTATACATGTACTGTATTTTCTGGCGTATAAGACTACCTTTTACACAGAAATTACACAGCCAAAAAGTGGGGGTCATCTTATACGCCGGGTGAAGAAGCCACCAGATGGATATCAGTCCGCCCGACGCTCTGTAAAATTGTAATATGTATACAGTATGCGCCGCTTAGCCAATCCCAGCGGGCGATGCACTCTGATGAATACAGAGCCTGCTAAGCCTGCTCAGATTGGGTAACAACCTCTGCCAATTCGAGCAGGGTACATGAGTCAGAGCGGCGCGGGCTGATGTCACAGCCTCTGCTAATCCAAGCAGGCTTTGTATCCATCAACAGATTAGTAAAATACAATGCCTGTCGTGATTGGCTCAGTGGTGCACACTGTCTGCACACTGTATTTTGAAGTGTACCTGGCGCTACTGTACTAACACAGCATCATATACTGTGTGAACTTGGTGCTCTACATATTAACAAAGCAGCCTGTACTACACATCCAGCTCCAGATCTCCCCTAAAATACAGGTATGATTTATGGTGCTTTGGAGGAGAGGATTCATTGTTGCTGCCTACCAATTGTGGGATCTCTGGGACTTGTAGTTCACCAGTTTCCTTTTTCTGATGTTTTTTTTTGTTTCTGATGTTCTTTTGTAAATGGTGTTGCCTCGGAAGGGGGGTAGTCTTATATGGCAAGTATAGCCCCAAACCTAAGTTTTCACTGGAAAAATAGGGGGTCGTCTTATACACCCAGTCATCTTATACGCCAGCAAATACGGTAATGACACAATGCAATATCTATATTTTACTCAAGGGCTCCCCCTAGGTTGTAATTCAATGTCCCAACTTCCTAGTAGAACTGTGATGCTTTGTAAGAGATGATAAAAGTTCCTTGTCTTCAGATATCTTCAGCTAGCCTGTGTTTTTAAGCTGCAGTATTTGTAATCCAACAGGGAAACAGAGAGAAAGTGAACCGTAGAATAAATGAAGCGCTGGTTGTAACTGAACATATAATTGTAATTGTAACTGAACATATATGGCACTTGTAACACTTCCTCCTTATCAGTGAGTGTAATTCAGTACAAACTCTACAGCACAGAAAATAACAAATACCAGAATTCAGCTGTATGGAATTCAGCCGGTGGAATCACTTCTGTGGAACTACAAGTCTCACCAGCAGTCTGTAGATAACTCACTCAGTTAATAGTGCACTCTACTGAACTTGGGCAGGTGCCATATCACCACAATAGACCCAGAGGCTGTGAGGCTCTGTCCAGACTCTCCTCCTGATGTCTCAGTCTGATGAAAGATGGTCCCGCTGAGGAACTTACTAAAGGGTTTGACCTAAAATTAGCAGGAAGAAAATTCAAGAGTAACATTAGAAAGTAGAATTTTATCAAAAAAGCAGTGGATGCTGAAAACAGACTTCCAACAGAGGTAGCAAGCCAGACAAATGCAAGTAAATTTACACAAGATAAACATACAGATAAACATACAGCATCTCACAAAAGTGTGTACACCCATCACATTTTTGTAAATATTTTATTATATCTTTTCATGTGACAACATTGAAGAAATTACACTTTGCTAAAATGTAAAGTAGTGATTGTACAGTATGTACATAGTGTATAACAGTGTCAATTTTCTGTCCCCTCAAAATAACTCAACACACAGCCAATAATGTCTAAACCGCTGGCAACAAAAGTTAGTACACCCCTAAGTGAAAATGTCTAAATTGGGCTCAATTAGCCATTTTCCCTCCTGGTGTCATGTGACTCGTTCATGTTACATGGTCTCAGGTGTGAATGGGGAGCAGGTGTGTTTTGGTGTTATCTCTCTCACTCTCTCATACTGGTCACTGGAAGTTCAACATGGCACCTCATGGCAAAGAACTCTCTGAAGAAAAAGAATTGTTGGCCTAGGCTAGATGGCCAAGCTTTAAGAAGATTGCCAAGACCCTGAAACTGAGCTGCAGCATGAGGGCCAAGACCATACAGTGGTTTACCAGGACAGGTTCCACTCAGAACAGGCCTCGCCATGGTCGACCAAAGAAGTTTAGTACATGTGTTCAGCGTCATATCCAGAGGTTGTTTTGGGGAAATAGACGTATGAGTGCTGCCAGCATTGCTGCAGAGGTTGAAGGGGTGGAGGGTCAGGATGTCAGTGCTCAGACTATGCGCCACACACTGCATCAAATTGGAGGAAGCCTCTTCTAAAGATGATGCACAAGATGGCCACAAACAGTTTGCTGAAGACAAGCAGACTAAGGACATGGATTACTGGAACCATGTCATGTGGTCTGATGAGACCAAGATAAACGTATCTGGTTCAGATGGTGTCAAGCGTGTGTGGTGGCAACCAAGTTAGGAGTACAAAGACAAGTGTGTCTTGCCTACAGTCAAGCATGATGGTGGGAGTGTCATAGTCTGTGGCTGCATGAGTGCTGCTGGCACAGGGGAGCTACAGTTCATTGAGGGAACCATGAATACCAACATGTACTGTGACATACTGAAGCAGAGCATGATCCCCCTCCCTTCAGAGACTGGGCCACAGGGCAGTATTCTGGTGATAATGACCCAAAACAGACCTCCAAGACGACCACTGCCTTGCTAAAGAAGCTAAGAGGTAAAGGTGATGGATTAACCAAGCATGTCTCCAGACCTAAACCCTATTGAGCATCTGTGGGGCATCCTCAAATGGAAGGTGGAGGAGTGCATGGTCTCTAACTTCAACCAGCTCCGTCATGTCGTCATGGAGGAGTGGAAGAGGACTCCAGTGGCAGCCTGTGAAGCTCTGGTGAACTCCAGTGCTGGAAAATAACGGTGGCCACACAAAATAATGACACTTTGGGCCCAATTAGAACATTTTCACTTAGGGGTGTACTCACTTTTGTTGCCAGCGGTTTAGACTCTAATGGCTGTGTGTTGAGTTATTTTGAGGGGACAGCAAATGTACACTGTTATACAAGCTGTACACTCACTACTTTACATTGTAGCAAAGTGTCATTTATTCAGTGTTGTCACATGAAAAGATATAATAAGATATTTATAAAAATTTGAGGGGCATACTCACTTTTGTGAGATACTGTACATAATATATCCTCCGACAAATATCTTTTAAAAAATGGCAAACTCAATGTACCACTTATTATTTTTTCTGCCAATGGTCTTTTATGTTTTCATGTTTCTGCTATTACATGTTATTCTTCACATAAAATGTTTATTAACTACTTGCCCACCGCCGCACGGCAATTTACGTATGCAGAATGGCACGGGCAGGCAAAAGGGCGTACCCGTACGTCCCTTTGAATGTGCCACCTAGCGGGCGCGGAGAGGATTGAGGCAGAACGGGGAGATGCCAATGTAAACGAGGCATTTCCCAGTTCTGCCTAGCAACATGACAGGGATCTACTGCTCTCTGTCATCGGGAGCAGTGATTTCTGTCATGTTGTAATGAGCCCCTCCTCCCTACAGTTAGAACACATCCAGAGAACACACTTAACCCCTTGATCGCCCCCTAGTGTTTAACCCCTTCCCTGCCAGTGTAATATATACAGTAATCAGTGGCTGTTTGTAGCTCTGATAGCTGTATAGATGTCAATTGTCCCAAAAAAGTGTCAAAGGTGTCCGATCTGTCCGCCATAATGTCGCAGTCCCAAAAAAAATCGCAGATCGCTGCCATTACTAGTAAAAAAAAAAATTATAATGAAAATGCCATAAATCTATCCCCTATTTTGTAGACGCTATAACTTTTGCGAAAACCAATAAATATACACTTATTGCAATTTTTTTACCAGAAATATGTAGAAGAATACATATGGGCCTAAACTGTGGAAATAAAAAAAAAATGATATATTTTTTGGGGATATTTATTATAGAAAAATGTTAAAAATATAGCTTTTTTTCAAAATTGGCGATCTTTTTTTTTTGTTTATGGCGCAAAAAATAAAAACTGCAGAGGTGATCAAATACCAACAAAAGAAAGCTCTATTTGGGTACAACGTCACACATGCACAATCATCAGCTAAAGCGACGCAGTGCCGAATCGCAAAAAATGCTTTGGTCAGAAAGGGGGTACATCCTTCTGGGGCTGAAGTGGTTAATAAACCAGCATGGAGGAAAGGAAGTCTAGCAGACACAGGAGATTCATTATGTTTGGTATCATGTCTCATTGCATACAGCCTTCTTAAAGTTGTACTCTTGCCTCGCTTAGTAAATATGACATATAATATGTGCTGCACTTAATTATAAGCAGGGATAGGCACAGACCAAGGCTGCGGCAGACATTTTCCAAAGTACAGACCTTAGTGAAGGACACCAAGGTACATTTCAAATGAAAACCACCAAAAAACACTGTCTACTCTCTGGCCTAGTTCTACAAGTACATAAGCTTAAAATATAATTTATATAAAGATTGCTTGTGGTATGAGATTGCATACATGGCACATGAGACAGTCAGAGATTGCATACATGGCACAGTCTGAGAATCCATACATGGCAAATGGGACAGTCAGAGTTTGCATACATGGCACATGGCACAGTCAGAGATTGCATACATGGCACATGGGACAGTCAGAGATTGCATACATGGAACAGTCAGAGATTGCATACATGGCACATGGCACAGTCTGAGATTGCATACATGGGACAGTCTGAGATTGTATACATGGCACATGGGACAGTCTGAGATTGCATACATGGTACATGGGACAATTTCTCACTGTGCTACATGAAAAGGAGATGCAACCCCATTTCACCTAGCACCTCTATGCTAAGCTGCAGTAACTCAGCAGACTTAGCATAGAGGTGCCTGTAAACTAATGCATGATGTCCTGCTAGCTGAGCTCACCTCCAGGAACATTCACTTGGCTTCCTTTGCTCAGCTGCTCACACCTCTATCTTCCAGGCAGGTGTGATCTCTCAGGCACATACCCATCCCACCCACTCAAGCAGCAGCCTGCAGGAGAGAGGCTGGAAAACTGCTGGGGGAGGTACAGGGGGTGGAGAGTCCAGTGCAGACGTCTGTGTAATGGGCGGAACGGACAGCCGTGGACACTGCAAGGACTGTTCATGGACACCAGTGATCATGTACGAACACCTTGCCAATCCCTGATTATAAGTGCATTTGATTGTACATTTTTGGCTTAAAGCGGAGCTCCGTCCTGGGGAAAATTATTTTTTTTTTTTTAAAAGTCAGCAGCTACAAATACTGCAGCTGCTGACTTTTAAAAATCGGACACTTACCTGTCCCAGGGTCCAGCGATGCGGGGGAACGTTCCACGAGCTGCTCGCGGTGCCGGCATTCCTAATGTGGGAACCCGGCTGTGGCTTCACAGCCGGGCACCCACTGCGCATGCGCGAGCGGCGCCGTGCGCCGTGATTTGACGCTCAGTCATCTGGGACACGTGACAGGTCCCAGATGACTGTGCGGCGCCGAGGGGGAAGTGACGTTTAGCCCGGGCAATGAAGGTGGCAGACTACGAGGGACCCCATAGCAACAGGCATTTGGAGGTAAGTAAAACATTTTTTTTTTTTCCAATTATTTTTTTTTTATTTTTTTTATGATTTTTAAGCCCCCTTTTTTTTTTTTGACCGCAACCCCACTTTAATCCCCCTGCATAGTCCCACAAACACCTGTTAAGCCTTCCAGTGAAGTCCATCTAATGCTGCTCACTGTGATGGGTGCCAACTATGCTGCACTGCTCCTGCATTCAGAGTGAGTTGCCACTCTCATGTCAGCTGTGTCTGCTTGCACTACAGTGGGATGAAAATGTTACAGGGGCCATGACTATTAGGATTGTTACTGTTGATTCACAAACCCGAGGCTTGTCAGTCAGCACTTAGGCACAAGTTCAGGGTCAGGGAATGCAAGAATAAAGACTAAAAGACCATTCAGTAATTAGCCCATGCAGAAATCTAGTTTAAAAAGCCTGCTTAGTGCCAATATCTATGACGAGCATGAATGTACAAACTCGTTAGGCTTCTAAGCACACAAATATGTACATATTTATGCGCACGTGCATGAGTCTTATGGCTGATTGACACATGTGCCCTCCTTCAGTTGTCCATTAGATTGCTTTTTAAGTCTATTCATTCTGCAACCCAATGGCCGACTTAATTAGCTTACATGGCAGACTGACAATGCTGCTGCTAAATGTGATGCAGTGGATTATAATTGTCAACCCTACAATGGAAGTGTTGTTATTGGCATGATCTTCAGGCAAGAAACCTTAGCAACAGATTCACATTTTTTTTTTTTTTAACTGTAAACAATCAGTGACATCCACCCAGGTTGACAAAAGTCCCACCCGGCCATCATTTTTCTATAGGTTGGGTGGGAACTGGTTAAAGCCTATTGAGATATTGTAAATGTGATCTTGAATCCTTCTACTCAATTTCATCTTCATTCTGGTTGTTTATAAACATATTACACTTTATGTAAATCACGTAATGTGGACTTTGCTTTACTATTTATTTACTGATATGTAACAAAATGTTTTACATGGTATATTGAGAGATATACCGTATATGTTGATTATAGATCACCTAAGTTTCTTTTGTGAGCACACGTGTGTTATACAGTAGAGTCATGTAGCATATATCTATAAGTTTGTTTATATATTTCAAATAATTAGGAGCACAGCATCAAAAATTATATTTATTTAACAATATGATGTTATAATTACATTAAGTATCCTAGGATCATCACTAAATCTAATTACCAAGTGAGCACTTAATGCTAATGTATGCTAAAAAACATAAGAACATTTAGTTAAGCTCAACACCCCGCTTGTAATGGTCTTCCTCTCACTAGAGATCCCCTAGTGATATATTAGGCTTTTAGAAAATATGCTTAACTTTTTCTAAAATATTTAGGTCAGTCATATGACACAATGGGTCCTCCTCCTTTTCAGTTACCTGGCAGAAGTGGGTGGTCCTCCCTGATGCATAGAGCTATGGTGATGTGAGAGGTGAAAGCTGTGTCTGGTGGGGGCTTGCATGTCTGATGTGTGCAGTGAGTGCTGTGGATGGAGGTAGGTGCAATGGTGAAAACTGTGGATTGAGTTCTGTAAAGAGGTGAGAGCTGTGGATAAAAGGGGATGAAAAGGTAGGAGCTGTGGAAGGAGGGAAGGGTAGAGACTTGGACAAGGGGAAGATTGGGATGTACAGAGGTGAGCGTTGTGGATGGGGGGACGGGGTCAGATGTGAGAGTTGTGTATAAGGAAGAGGAAACTATGAGACAGTGGTGAATAGAGAGAGGGGGTCAGGGTGGGAGCTGATAGTTGGGGCGAGGTTGAGAGGTTTAAGTGTGAGAGATGTGGATGGAGGGGGTTACAGGGGTGGGAGCCATGGATTGAGGGGGGGATGCAGAGGTAGAAGCTGTGAATGAACAGAAGGGGAGTTCAGAGTTGAGAACTGCGGATGTAAAGAATTGGAGTTCAGAGGTGAGAGCTGTGAAAGGAAAAGGGATATCAAAAGTGAATGATGTGTTATGTGCAAAGTTGATAAGTGTGTAACGAGGTGGGGTCAGAAGTGTGAGTTATTGCTGGAGGGAGGGTTTCAGTGGTGAGCTGTGGATTAGAAGGCTGCAGAAGCTTGGACGAAGGAAGGGGGGCTAGGGTGTGCAGGGGGGGAGCAGTGAATGGAAATGGGTGAGTTCAAGGTGAGAGCTGTAGATGTAAGCCGGAAGATTACTGAGTTGATATCTGTCAGTGGAAGGGAAGTGCAAAGGTGAGACATATGCATGGAAAGGGTGAGGTTACAGAGGTGAGAACTGCAGATGGAAGGGGGGTAAGTGCAGTGGTAAGAGCTGTGGATAGAGGAAGGGAAGGTGTGCAGACATAAGTACTGTGAATGGAAGGAGGTGCAGAGGTGAAAGCGGCGGATGAAGGGAAGGGGGTTTAACGGCAGGAGCTGTGGATTGAGGGGGTGCAGAGGTGAGAGACATGAATAGTGTGGAGGATGCTTGAATGAGAGGGGAAGGTTAGGATTTACAAAGGTGAGAGCTGTGGATGGATGAAAGGGGTGCAGAGGTGACAGCTGTGAATGACAGGGGGTTCAGATGTGAAATATATGGCAAGGGGGATATAGGGGCTTGGGTGAGGGGAGGAGGGTTGGGGTGTGTAGCAGTAAGAGCTGCTGAAGAGGGAAGGAAGAGTTTAGAGGTTAATGTTGTGGCTAGAGGAAGGTGCAGAGGCTTAGACAAAGGGAGGAGGGTTGGCGAGTGCAGAGGTACAAGCTGTGGATGAAGGGGGTAGAAGTTCAAAAGGTGATAGTCATGGATGGAAGGAAGAGTTACAGAGCTGAGAGCTGTGGATGGAAAGAGGGGTCTAGGGAGTGCTATGAAGAGAGGGGGGTGCTGTCACGCACCTTATGGCTGAGCCTGATGTACAGAGGAAAGGCCTCTCCTACAGCCCCAGCTCAGAGACCACTGATGTGGCCGTGAGAGCACAGCGAGGTATGAGTGCCTGTGTAGTCTTCAGCTGGAAGTAGTGATGTGTAGCAGGTGCATCACCAGAGTGGACCGGATAGCTGGAATAGGTAGATGCACGCAGAGCAAATGAGCAACTGGATGCATGGTCATACAAGCCAGGTCAGCAACAGACAGTAAGATCCAGGCATAGACGGCAGGCAAGAAATAGTCAGGATACAGGCAGAGGTTGGCAACACGGAATCAGGCAGATGGGCAGAAGGCAGAGAAAAGTCCAGAGACAAGCCAAGGTCGAGGCAGGTAGCGCTCAAGCAAAGTCAGTAGCAAGTCGGGTCAAACACAGAAGTCAGCAGAATCAGATAGAGGAACACGGGGAAAGCTGCAGATCAGACAGCAATGGACTAGTGCAGCTGCTGCACTTATAAAGGCCACTGGCTAATGTGCACGCGCATATGTGTGCGAATGCATGTGCATACGCATCTACGTTCCTCTGTGTCCAGTAAGATGCTCACCCACAGGGCTGCACCTGTACATTAGCATTTGCCTCGGAACTCCAGCTGTGCTATGGCCAGCACGTCCCTGATAGGTGCAAAGGTAAGAGTTGTGGATGAAGGGAGTGAGTGCAAATGCAAGAGCTGTGAATAGAGGAGGGGGGCAAAAGTGGAGGGGGATTACAAGTGTCGTACAAGTCTGAGGGTTGTGACTGTTACTCATCTCTGCCAGCACAGAACACTGGAGATGGATTTTTTATCAATCACAAATCATATTATGTGGGGGTACAATGCTATGCATAGGTAAAACGCTGTTAAAATTCAAATGGGCTTTAAAGTCATTGTAAACCCTTATTTTTTTTTAAATAACAAACATGTTAAAATTACCTGCTCTGTGCAATAGTTTAGCACAGAGCAGTCCAGATCCTCCTCCTACAGGTCCCCAGCCGGTACTCCTTCCCCCTGCTGAGTGCCCACCATAGCATGCCAACGGCGGGTTTGCTCCCAAGCCGGCTCTGTATGCCAATTGACACACAAAGCATTGCTCGGCCCCACTACTCACCCCCCCCAGCCCCCTACTCACTGGCTGTGATTGACAGCAGCATGAGCCATTTCTGGATCAAGACTGGGCTCTGGAAAGTAATAAGGGGAGGGGGCTGCACTCAGAAGGTATTTTTTACCTTAAAGCCCCTTTCACACTTGTGCGACTTGTCCTGCAACTTGGGACTGCAAAGTCGCTTGACAAGTCAGACCCCATGATTTCCACTGAGTATCATTCATATCTGTGCGACTTCAAAGTAATCCCTGTACTACTTTGGTTCAAATTTGATGTGACTTGAGGTCCATAGATCCCCCATAGACACAGGCATTGCTTCAAGTCACATCAAAGTCGCGTGACTTTCAGGTCGTACAAGTGTGAAAGGGGCCTAATGCGGATAAGGTAAAAAATAAAAAAATAAACTTCAACCATTAGAACAATTTTAAGTATAATTGTTTATAAACCCCTTATGATATATCATTTTTTTAATAAGGCTTTTTGTTTACTAAACAAATCATTGATCAAACCCCTTTATTATAATATACTGTATATAAAAAAAAACACACATTATGTATATAGAATAAGAAAATACTAATACTCAGGGCACCAATCAGTATGTGTTCTGAATGTCTGTCAATAAAGATTTTTAGATTGTTAGGAGTCATAGTGGAATAAGTGAGCTGTCTTTTTCATGCTTCAAATATCTACTTTTCTCCCTTGAGCAGTCCTTATCCTTTTGTTGTTATCTATGGGTTAGTTTTGTAAGCAAGTTTTAAGACAAATAGAGAGGAGCTGGCAAGACATCTTGTTAAAGCAATGTGTTTACTATATTTACTCGTGTCTCACATGTAATTATTTCCACAGATTTTTAATGTCCAAACGTACAAACAAGCTTCCAGCAGAATGCTCCCAGAATGCGGCAAGTTGTAGCAAGCCACATGAATGCTGGCTGCCTTTATTAGCAGACATGGTTGATATCTAATTATTCACATGCAGCAGTTCAATATCTGCTTCCAATTTGCATGTTTCTCTTTCCCATTTTTTAGGATTTAGTGATCATAATGTGGTGTAAAATGCTTCCAGATTTCTGAAATATCGAAGTTCTGCAATTAATTGGACTAAATAAAATTATTGGTGTTTGTTTCTAATGTGTATTCAAGAGTGTTAGTGGTAAAGAAGGCATTCAAATTAATGAATGAATGTATTATTATTATTATTACTAATACAAATGCCGAGAACGTCTCTCAGATTTAGGAAATTGGGGAAAATTGCTTCCTGTCTGGGGATTGCTTTCCCTTTATAGTTTATACCAAACTGATTTATTATATAACATCTTGAAGTACAGCAGACTGGTCTACAATCATCTTGCATTATATCATATTGATCTTATAGTACAGCAACTAGGCTATCATATGTAACCTTACTGTACAATAAAATGATTATATGTCATCTATTTACATACAGTATAAAAATATCAATTTCATTCTACCATATTGCATTCCAATCTGTTATACGCTATATTACCAAAAGTATTGCCTTTACACACACATGAACTATAATGGCATCCCAGTCTTAATCCATAGGGTTCAATATTGAGTTGGCCCCCCCTTTGCAGCTATAACAGCTTAAACTCTTCTGGGATAGCTGTCCACAAGGTTTAGGAGGGTGTCTATGGGAATGTTTGACCATTCTTCCAGAGGCACATTTGTGAGGTCCATAAAGACATGGAAGAGCGAGTTTGGGGTGGAGCAACTGGACTCGCCTGCCCCCGATAGAACACCTTTGGGTTGAATTAGAGTGGAGCGAATTATGCCTTCTTGTCCAAAGCAGGGCCTGACCCCACAAATACGTTTCTGGAAGAATGGTCAAACATTCCCATAGACAAACCTTGTGGACAGCCTTCCCAGAAGAGTTGCAGCTGGTAAAGCCGCAAAGGGTGGGCCAACTCAATATTGAACCCTACGGGCTAAGACTGGGATGCCATTAAAGTTCATGAGCGTGTAAAGACAGGCATCCCAATGCTTTGGTAATATAGTGTATTTTTAGGACCATCTTCAAAGAGGAGTTTCCATTAAAAAATTAAAAGTCAGCAGCTACAAATACTGCAGCCGCTGACTTTTAAAAATCGGACACTTACCTGTTCCAGGGTCCAGCAATGCGATCGAAGCCCCGCTCGTCCCCCCCTCCGCTCAGCGGCGCCAGCATTGTAACTGTGAGCCACAGCCGGGCACTCACTGCGCATTGGCCGTGCAGTCATCTGGGACCTGTCACATGTCCCAGATGACTGAAAGGAGGGAGGGGGCAGAGCTGAGCCCTTCCTGCGCTGAGGAGAAGTGATGTCACCAGCCCAGGCACTGAAGGAGGCAGACTATGAGGGACCCCCTAGCAACAGGCATTTAGAGGCGAGTTAAAAAAAAAAATTCCAAATGTTTTTTTTTATTTTTTTTAGGAATTTTAATGATTTTTTTTTTTTTTTTTTTTTGTGTGTGCAACCCCACTTTAACTATCTTTACCAGAAAGTGGCAACTGTTTGATTAGTAAATAAATTACATATTGCCAAATTCTCTGTGTAAGTGTGCTCAGCTTGCTTAGACTGAATCCAGGAGTAATATAAAAATAGAATTGAACTCACAAAGTGAATATTTGCTGTGTTATAGGTAGGAATTAGCCCAAAATTCAGTCCAAACACAAGTTTGGCCTGGACTTCGACTGTACAGGTAGTCATCCGAATGCCAGATTTTATACGTATTTGACTGTAGCCAAAAGTCATGTGTAGTAGTATTATTGTGGCTAATGGTTGCTAAGGAAGCAGATAGTGACAGCTTGCATTGGGTCCTTAGCAACACGTGAAGTCACCTGGCAATTTTAACAAAGGCAGGGAATTAGCATGACATCACTAACCAAACATGGCCACAATTGGCCAATGATTACTAGTGACATTTGCCCTCTACTTGCATTTTCTTGGGCACAGATTCCAAAATTAATTTTGCCTTTAGAGCGAAGTGGTGGGAGTTGATAGCTCCCACTGGTGGCTGTGATAAATAAAATAAATGGTGGGTGCTTTAGCCTTTCTGTATACCACCATAAAACAGAAATATGTCTTGGTCAGTGAAAACCTTTAGGGACTAAATTAGAAGAGTTGTTTTGTGGTTCATTTCCCACTGGAGACTCTCTCTGCATCAGAATCAGATAAAAATATTCTAGGAGGGATTGATGTGAATGCACTTCATATTCTGTAAAGTGCTGGAATTAATCAATGAAATCTATATGTTCTGCCTTTTTAAAATACTTTATCCATTTCTTCTACATATTTTCCACTATTAAAAAATAATATGTAACCAATACTGATTATACTATATATGTAATATATTGAACTAAAAACACTGTATATTATTATATACATCTTTTTTAACTTTGCACTGAGGTGTTTAATATGAAAGCAATTGTCCTTAGTATCCCATCACTTGGCATCTCTCCATTCTCTAGTAGCTCTTAGCACTTGGTTCATAATAAGTTTGAGTGGAATTAGACTGTTTTGCAATTCTGATTTCTCCATTAGAAAATTGTGATGTTCAAAGATAAACTTTTAGCGGACACAACCAGCCAGCTAGGTGGCTGTGCCTGTCCCACTTTGAATGCTATGACATGGGTCATAAAAAAGTTGCGTAAGCTCATTAAGGTTTAGAGTGTTTTCTAACCACCGTGCATCACTTTGTGTAATCAAGGGCACCCATGAAAATGTCGAATCATTGTTTTACTTAATTGAATGTCACCTAACTTCTTTCTTGTGCTGTGAATAAAATATAAGGGGATTTCTAGTGTCAATGGGTATCCTATTTCATTTTTGGATCTTTGCAAATAGCAACTTACTAAGTTATTTCTTTAATATTTGTTTATTTATTTTACTGTTATTCTTTTTTTTTTTTAATAACATGTTTATTTCAGTTTTTTTGTAAATGAATGAATCCAAAAAAATCCTTTAATTTTCAACTGTTTTTTTTTTAATATATAAAGGTGGCATGTCTGAAGTCACAAATTGTTATTTGACATTAACAGTAGTACTGGTTTTCTTGTGTAAAGTGAACCTTACCTGCTATAAAAAGTGCCTAAAATAACAACAGTGCTGCACAAGTTACTGTTTTAGACTTCAAACAGATTCTAATGCCCATTGGATATGAGGTGTAGGCTGTACGTAGGGTTTCAGTATCTTTCCAAGTCAAGTTTAAACATTGTCCTCTCCTGACGACAATCCAAATTCAATGCTTTCACCCCCTAGAAACTAAAAGTTACAGATGCTTTCCAGCTGATCACATTTTGTTTAAGTAGATATTTTAAAAGGAAATGGCACCAGGGCCCATTAGGGACTGTGGGACCCCCTTGGCAAGTGATTTCTGCTTGGTGTGAATAGCGCACTGAAAGGATAGGAAAGCTACACTGGAAAGCTACAGGCAGGTGGAAGGGACCTTACCTATTATTCCTCTCTACTTGGTCATGTGATCTAAAGTCACTTGACCAAGGGAAGTGCCCTTATGGCTGGCCTGTAACTCCTCTATGCAGTTCTGCCATCCAACACATCATGGTCCACATCATGGCTACTCACGGTCCTCTGTATTGGGAGAGCTCATAGCAGAGTTGTACTGGTAACATATTATTCAGCCAATACTCCCACAGAAGTGTGGTTGCTGTGGCAATTGCTGCAATTCTGGTCCCTATGCCAATAATACCTACTTTTTTATGTTTATTTATTTATTAATCCCCTCTTGAAACTTTTAAGCCTAGCAAACCCTATTAGTTATTTTTTTCATTAAACCCAGTAGGGCTGAACGAAAAAAAAACCTGACAGCTCCTTCCTTTTTGTTCTGATAGGGGGATGCCCCCCGGCAGTCCGGTCAGCGCTCCATTGGCTGGGAGCGCTGATCAAGAACCAATCGGCAGAACTTTTTTAGACCTTTTTAAGTCATGCCCCATTGAAAGAAGCCAGCCGAGTACACACTGGCCGAATGTCAGACAGTTTCTATTGAACTGGCTGATGCAACCCGACCTTTGGCCCATGTGTACTAGGCTTTACTAGTGAAAAGATAAGTTCTTGCAAGATTGAAGGTTTCATGATGAAAAAGAAAGAACACGGAACTTTATAGTGACTTTTATCTTAAAGTAATTGTAAAGGCTAATGTTTTTTTTTTTCACATTAAAATAAAAAAGAGGTTATTGCATAGAACGGTCCCTTGATCCACATGGGTCTAATTATTGGACTATTAATATATACACCTTTTACTATGTTTATATCCTTTAAATATATCTTTTAATTTTATTAAAAAGTTATTTCAATCTCCTTATAAAGTAGAGAAAAATGTGTGGAAAAATGATTCAATGGGTCCATACCTTGCATCCTATAATAATAAAAATCTCCCCCTTCTTTTATAAGCCATAGCATCTCAATTTATATACTGCACTGAATTAACCACATATGCATATAACTCCCCTTTGTATGTGCACTGAGATACAATGTACTATGTATGTATTTTATTGTTAGTAATGGTTAAAAACTGTGTATATATTTGTGATATATACGGTACATTTTAGGCTCTCTGTAGTACTCTTAGCTTGAGAAAGGAGCATGCATGCCTGTACACGGCACAGCGCACGCTCCAAAATGCATTGAAAAGCACTCTGGATCCTCGGAAGTCACCACGCTCAACTCCATCTCCTCCATGCTGAGGTTCACGGTGCGCTCCGAGGCTTCAGTACAGCACCAGAGGACTTCCTACACTGGCTCCAAGGCCACCGAGGCACATCTCTCCAGTGAATAGGCGATTGTCAACCCAGACGCATGGATCATCTACATGACAGACAAGTTTATGTTTTTACTACTTGTGTGAGTAGCCCTAATTAGGGGTCTAATAAAATTTTACTTATCCTACTACACTTAGAGGTGCTTTTCCTCTTTTCTGCATAGAACAGTGCTTTGCCTACTGTTCTGGAGTCCCTCACTGGTGCTATCCCCTCCTTCCTTTTTGAGTGCCTCCTCAGCAAGCTTGTTGTATACATAGATGCACAAAGCCAAGCCCCCAGATCCCTCCTCACAGGATTTGACTGCAGCCTATGGCTCCTGCTACTCTCAGAGTCTCCTGTGAGAAGAGGAAAACAGAGCATCTACAAACGGCTCATCTCTGGATCAATGAGTGTCAGGTAAGTGTTTACAGACAGGGGGAGTGGGATACAGGCTGTGGAGCATTTTTTTATTTTACTGCATAGATTGCATTGCGGTAAAAAATGCTTAGACTTTAGAACTTTAAAGCATAAATGAGAAAAAAAGAAAGAAAGGAAAAATCAGCACACGGGTCATAACATACAGTCAGAGGAGTGTGTCCCTTGTGCTGATGTCTCTTCTTTTAGTTGACATCCTCCCCCATCCATATCCCCCCACCTCCACTCTTATAATTGTTTGGTGCATTGGGGGGTAATATAACTAAGGGGCTGTCACACATCAAGAGATCCCCAATTTGCCCACCCTTCTCACCCAGCTGCTCCATTCATAGAAGCCATACTACAGCTTCTATGAACAAAACATGATAGTGGGCAGGGACGGACTGACAACTCATGGGGCCCCCGGGCAATAGGAGATTATGGGGCCCCCAGGCAATCAGAGATTATAGGGCCACACAGTATACACACAGTATACAATCACACAGTATACACATAGATGTACACACAGTATACACAGACATGTTTATATTGGCTGAGAAGGTACTGGAGAGGTGGGACAGCTATAATCTCTGGATTTTTAGACCAAAAGGATGTCGGTAAGGGACATTTCAGAAACAGATGTAAAAAAAAAACACTGATTTTTACATACTGTCCCTGGTTTTACTGAGGCTGGCAACCCTGATGGGGCCCCCTAGTGGCCCGGGGCCCTCGGGAAATGCCCGAGTGGCCGAATGGTCAGTCCGCCCCTGATAGTGGGCATAGTGGGACTCTCTTGAGAGAGCCTGCCACAGCCCCCCAGCTTTACGGGAAGATGGAGGGGGAGGGGCATGGAGGAGGATTTCAACTAAAAGAAGAGTCATCAGCCCTACTGACTGTAAGTTATGTTCCTTGTGCTGATTTTTCCGTTTTTTTTTTCTTTCCTTTTGGCTGCACCTAGAGTTTAAGTTTTGAGTTAATGAGATACTCTTTCAAGTAACATAGGCTTTCTGAGGTTAACACATTACTATCCACTGTAATGACTGCCTATTTGAATGCTCTTACAGTTCAGACTCCATTAGCTGATGTGTTGTTTGTAACAGATATAAAATTGATGCCAAATTTCCCCCCAGGTTTCCCAGCTCTATGTTGTGCTTCATTGAGCTGCTGTCAATCATCCTGCCAAATAAACAGTTTGGCGAGGACACCTGCTGAGGCCTTAGGAGTAAGCTCTTCATTATTGACTCTCAGAGCCAGCCAAAAAAAGATTCACTGTTATATCTTGCTTTTGTAACAGCTCTTTCACTTTATTCATATACAAATGTATTATTTGGACCTCCATAAATCTTTAGCAGCCTATATATAGAAATATGTTGGCTGTGGCACAGATGTATCATTTGAAAACAACATGTTAGAATCTAAAATGTCCCTTTTATAGCTGTAGTTATCTACATTAGATGCCACATTAGGCAATATACACTGCTGCTTTGTGATGTTCAGATTGCAGGAGCCTATTGAGCCAGTGATATTCAGATTTTGTGATGGATGCAGACAAGCAGTGATAAGACATGACAACATCCATCCACTAATAATCTTCTTCTGGTCAAGCTGCTGGCCGGTCCTCTTCTATCAGTGTACTTTCCTACATTTCCTCTACAAATGCTGAATAGCACAATTAAGTCGGTGCATTTATGATAATTATCCACTGCATGCCTTTATGTCAAACGATGTATTCCTACCTTTTTTCATTCATTGCACAATTAAATTACAATAATGGGAACGGGCTGATATGGTTATAGTTAATGAAGCAATTTATTATTAGGCAGGGCATGCAGGTTTTGTATGTAGTACTCCTTCCTATAACTCGATTATGTTTAAAAATAACAAGTCTTCATTTTGTCTCTTATCGATGGTTCCAGTTGTATAACCTGTCGAGGTTATGAATATTCATTGATTGACTGCCATTGCTGTGGGTTTATTGTAATTTACCGAAGAGAAAATCTCAACGGTAATCAGTTACTAAAATCTATAAAGTGTGCAAATTTATCATCATAATTAAAGTATATTAAGCCAGCGGTCATAACATAGAGAGATGTGTTCTTAAAAGTAATTGTTATACATAGAACTATGTTAGTCTTTTGCATTTTGTAGCATTATATCAACTTTACAGTTATGCCACGGCGTGCAAATAAAGCCACAAATGAATGGTAGATACTTAAAGCTGAATTTCAGGAAGATATAAAAGACACAAATGAATGGAGCTCTGTATTGATTACATGGTTCCTTCATTTTTTTTTAAATGCAAGCAGTGTAAATGACTTTGTATCAGCTTATTGCAACCCTGTTCATCAGAGCTCAGACTGGAAGAAGCACCAGCATAAGGAGCCAGACAGTTGTGCTACAGTACAAGGTGCATGCTGATAAGAGGCAAGAGGGGAGAGAAAGTTTTTTTACTTTTACTATACAGTCACAGGCTGGGCACAGGGAGGAGAACTGTTATGCCTCGTACCCATGATCGGACTTTCCGACAACAAAACCATGGAAAAGGGCATTGGCTCAAACTTGTCTTGCATATACATGGTTACACAATTGTTGGACAACAATTACAAGCGTAGTGACGTACTAGACGTACTAAGTGTTTTTTCAGCTCTTTAGCGCCACCCTTTGGGCTCCTTCTGCTAATTTCGTGTTAGTAGAAGTTTGGTGAGTGTTGATTCACGCTTTTCTTTTTCGTGCTTTTCATTTATCGCTTTTCAGTTCGCATTTTTCATTTCGTGCTTTTCAGTTCGTTTCTGAATGGCCGTTCATCAACCAGACATGTTGCGGAATTGGAGGAGATAACATGTTTTTTATTATTGGCTTTGGAGTTATTGCTTTGACATAATTTTTATAATGATTTTATTTGGTATATTTTCTATATGTTTGGATGCATAGAATGCACTTTTTGGTTAAGTTCTATTGGCAAATAGCATGTCTAATTGTATTTGTTTTCTTTTTTTAATGCACAATAAAAATACTTGGCTATGTGTTTTACTTCAAATGACATTTTTGGGAGTAGGCAGTTACATTTTAAAAAATACAATGTAAAATTAACAAGGGACACCAACATAGTTGTATCTTTGATCTTAAAAACTACAGGATAATGATGTTGTGGTAACTTGCCCAAATAAAAAAATAAAAAGCATAATAATATTATTCTTGATATCACTAGAAATAAAAAATCCTTTGAAAATGAGTTTGCAATAACTCCACCAGTATCACCAGCAAAGCAGGTTTGCCACGTCACGAATGTTAATTCTCCATTACGATCGCTATTGTCATGTCAAGAGTAATTATATCATAATGAAACAAAGTATATATGAATCCTTTGAACCAATATCAAAATGTAACATAGTGAAAGGTGCAATGTCACCTTTAAAAACTAGTCCTGACTATTAGCTTATTATGTAATTATTATTACCTTATCGGACGATTCTGTTGCTTTCACCTACATATATCTCTATGCATGGGGGACACAATGATTGACACAAGATAGGTTGCTCTACAATACACTGTTCCACTTTATTCTGGTTCAGACAAGGTGTTAAGTATGGATGAAAGATGGGCGTTACCGACCACCTTTCACCAATAAGGGTACATGTTCAAATTACATCAACCAATCACAATGTCACAATATCATTATGTCACAATATCATTATGTCACATTATCATTATGTCACCTAGACAGATATAAATGTAGACCATCTTATGACACATACGTCACTTCCTATGTCTAGTTTCGTTTTCAACACAAGACTAGAGTTGAGCGGACCCCTGGATGTTTGGGTTCGGCCAAAATTCGGAAAAAAGTCCGGGTTCGGGACCGAACTTGACCCCGAACTCTGAACCCCATTGAAGTCAATGGGGACCCAAACTTTTGAAGACTAAAATGGCTGTAAAAAAGTAATGGAAAGGGCTAGAGGGCTGCAAATGGCAACAAAATGTTGTTAGGAGCATGGCAAGTGCTCTGCAAACAAATGTGGATAGGGAAATAACTTAAAATAACATAAAAATAATTGAAAATAAAAATAATATGCTGGAGACCCCCTTCTCAGCAGAAGAGGTACAGGAAGTCATTAAGAACCTCAGAAACTCAACGGCACGATGCCGCACATATGGTGGGAATGCCCCAGAATACGCCCTTTCTGGAAAAAATTATTCAATTTAATGGATAAGATAGTGGGAAAATGAAATACTTGTAAATTAAAAAAATTAAAAAATTATAATCTTGACCTAGGAGGACGAGGTCCATATGGAGTAGGAGGTTGAGGTGGCGGTGGATGTGGCGGTGTAGGTGGAAGCGGTGGTGGAGGAGGACGAGGTAGCCAACACTGGTTCAAAAATACAACAATGGCTGGGTAAGGCTGGTGGTGATGTGTCGAATTCTGTCCCCCGTCGCATAGTATCCGCCCTGTACTGCGTTTGCTCAGTACGTAGGACAAGGGGATTTCAAAACTCTCTGAAGACGATGCTCGGTGTTTCCAGGTTCAAGCCACATCATCCGAGGTTGAAGCCTAGCCAAGCGAGCACGTGAGGGGCCCTGTTACTATGCTACCGTATGTCCACTTGGATGGTGGGGCTTGAACCTGCACTCACTGCGCAGGCGCCGTTCATCTTCGGAGATTTTGTGAATCTCCTTGTCCTCCTTCCTGCGCAAGCGCTGCGCCTGCGCCAGACAGTTTTTGTCAGAACACCGGTATACGTGTCTATTCTGCACAAGGTACGGACAAGTCCTGTGGGATCCATGCCTGGTTCATTTTAATGAACGTGAGCTTGTCCACATTGGCTCTGGACAGGCGGCTGCGCTTGTCTGTGATAACGCCCCCTGCCGTGCTAAATACACGTTCAGATAATACACTGGCTGCAGGGCAGCCCAGCACCTCCAAGGCGTAAAGGGCAAGCACAGGCCATGTGCCCAATTTGGAGACCCAGAAGTTGAAGGGGTCAGACCCGTCATTCAGTACGTGTAGGCATGTGCACACATACTGCTCCACTATGTTGGTGAAATGCTGCCTCCTGCTAAGACGTTCCATCTCAGCTGGTGGTGCTGGTTGTTGTGGCGTGCTGACAAAGCTTTTCCACATTTTGGTCATGCTAACCCTGCCTTCCGAGGTGCTGGCGGTGCCCCGGCTGCGTTGGCGACCTCTTCCACCTCCTCTGCCTTTGCCTTGTGCTTCCACCGTACCCCTGCTGTCAAGTGGGAATGCCACCAGCAGCGCGTCTACCAGCGCGCTCTTGTACTCGCGCATCTTACGATCACGCTCCAGTGAGGTCATTAAGGACGGCACGTTGTCCTTGTAATGGGGATCCAGCAGGGTGGCCACCTAGTAAACACTACAACATATCCAAATATGGGTTTCCTATTACCAAGTGACCCCGAGATACGGGGCCCCAAAGTCGGTTCAGAAAATGTCAAGCACTTTTCTGCAGCAGAGAATTACATTTTCTGAACCGAACACAGTTGACTGACTTTGGGGCCCGTATCTTGGGGCCACTTAGTGCTAGGAACCCCATCTTGGTTATGTTGTAGTGCCATATGTTGTGAGTTTGCATACCAAATTTGGGGTTCCTATCACTAAGTGGCCCCAAGATACGGGCCCCAAAGTCAGTCAACTGTGTCCATCTGCAGCCCTTTGGGTCCAGAGACCCCAAATTTTGGCTGCAGATCGGGGGCATCTAGTGAACACCTCGGAGCCCAGGGCAATTATCAATCCGAAATATAATACATTTGTTGACATTGAAAAATACCATCCAAAGCTTCAATAATGTGAGGATAGGCACAATTAAAACATTACTGAATCCGGGTTCACACTGGTATAACAAACACTCTGACATTTCCGAACTCATGTCGCATCATGTTTGAAAATCAATGTTTCCGTATGGGGGCCGTCTTAACTGGTCCGACACAAGTCGGTCCGACTTTGAAAATGCTCCCTGCAGTACTCTGGTCCGACTTTGATCCTACTTTAGCCCACTGAATATTACTGATGATCTTGAGGGGGAACTCCACAACATTTTTTTTTTAAACGGCATTGGGGCCCTCCCAAAATCCATACCAGACCCTTATCCGAGCACACAGAACGTACCAGGCTCTACCAGGCCATACCAGGCTGCATGCCCTCAACATGTGGGTGGGTACTTTGGGGCAAGGGGGACCCTGCGCCCCCCACCCCAAAGCACCTTGTCCCCATGTTGATGGGGACAAGGGCCTCTTCCCGACGACCCTGGCCATTGGTTGTCGGGGTCTGCGGGCGGGGGACTTAACAAAAGGGCCCCCAGATTCTGGCCCCCATCCTATGTGAATGAGTATGGGGTACATTGTACCCCTACCCATTCACCTAAAAAAAAAACACATTACACATATTTTTAAAGTAATTTATTAAGGCAACTCCGTCATCTCTTCTGATCTCTTCTCCCCTCTCCGGCTCTCCTGCCTCCTCCGCTGACGTCTTCTGCCTCTGACGGTTCTTCTCCCATCTCCGGGCCTTCTCCACTGATTTCATCTAGCCCTCTCCGGTTCTTCTCCCTCTGTCCGCGTTTTTCTGCCTCTGCTGGGTTTTCTCCACTATCTTCTCGCTCTTTTGCTGGGTCTTCTCTGCTGTCATCTCTCCTCTGTTCTTCTTCGGATGTTGACTCAACGCTCTCTTCCGCTCTAATGCTGGGTGCATGGTGTGCCACTACTTATATTGGCATGGGGTGGGGTCACCAGAGGTCCACCCGTTATGACGTCACTGCCCCATCATGCCCCATGTGGTGACGTCATAAGGGACGGGGCATCTGGGTGACATCACCCGGTTACCCCGCCCATGCCAATATAAGTAGTGGCACACCCAGCATTAGAGCGGGAGAGAGCTTCAAGTCAACATCGGAAGAAGAAGAGAGGCAGAAGACAGCGGAGAAGACCCAGCAAAAGAGCGAGAAGACCCAGCAAAAGAGCGAGAAGAGAGCTGAGAAGACAGCAGAGAAGACCCGGCAGAAGACAGCAGACAGAGGGAGAAGAACTGGAGAAGGCTAGAAGACATCAGCGGAGAAGAACCGGAGAGGGGGGAAGAACCAGCAGAGGCAGAAGACATCAGCGGAAGAGGCAGAAGAGCCGGAGAGAGGAGAAGAAGTCAAAAGAGACACCGGAGCTGCCTAAATAAATTAATTTAACACCTTGTGTGCTGTGTTTTATTTTTGACACTTTTTTCTCAGGTAAATGGGAATGGGTAGGGGCTTCCAGATTCCAATAAGCTCCTCGTCTGCAGACCCCGACAACCAATGGCCAGGGTTATTGGGAAGATGCCCTTGTCCCCATCAACATGGTGGGAAGGTGCTTTGGGGTGGGGGGCAGGGCCCCCCTGCCAAAGCACCCAGCCCCCATGTTGAGGGCATGTGGCCTGGTACAGTTCAGAAGGGGGGCGCTCGCTCATCTCCACCCCCTTTCCTGACCTGCCGGCTGTGTGCTCAGATAAGGGTCTGATATTGATATTGGGGGGACCCCACGCCATTTTTTGGCATGGGGGTTCTTGACTGTCCTTGACGATCATTCCTGATCATCCCTTAGTTCAAGTACTACATAATCATCAAAAAATGGATATCGATGAAAATCTGCACAGCTACAGCAAACATGGACATTTTTTCCATGAGTGGTACGCTTCGCCATTAATGTTATTCCCTTTTAAACTTAAACTTTATGCCCCGTAATGTCACTTCCTGTTTTTAAAACTACTTTATTGCTGCGTCTCTTGTCTCTTGAACTGTATGGAACAGACTTGTACAATGAAAACCTTCATCAGATATATCGGTAGCCATACCTCTGAGTTTAGTCCATATTCTTGCTTTATCTTCATACTGATGAAATTTCACTATGACATCTCGAGGTATCTCCTCTTTTTTTAGTCCCGGAGGTTTCCTCACTCTGTGTACTCAATTTTTAGCTCTTCCTCTTCACCCCTACCTAGGGGGTTAAAATTTTTCCTAATTTTTTCTTCTAAGTTTTCTCTATTCTGCTCTGGTATGGCTCTTATTCTTAAATTCTGGCGTCTGTTTTGGTTCTCTTGTTCTTCCGGTTTATACAGAAAATCTCTGTGATCTTTTTGTAGGTGCTTTACCTGTGTTTTTAGTTCTGCGATTTCTTGCATTTGTTTTTTAGTCTTCTCTTATGTCTCCTCTACTCTCTTCAGTAAATGGCCCAGATCCATCCTTACGTTAGTAATTTCGTTTTTAATCAGGTTCTCCATTTTACTAAACATATCAATCATGTCCGCTTTAGTAGGTATTTGGGACATGGCACTCTGTTCCTCCTCATTGGTTCTCTCCACTCCTCTCTCCACCTCCGCCTCCCCTATAGGCGTCTCTCCTTGGGCGCCCTTTAATTTTGCCATCTCTTTCTTGCTGCTCTTTGTTCTTTGCTGCTTTTTCTCCATTCCTGGACTTCCTATATTCCCTTCCTTGGGAGTTAAGTATTTTTGTATCGTACATGTGTTTATACTTGTGTTCAGGCTTTCCCTTGAGGTCTTTGGTTCTGTACCTCTCTGCGTTCGCCCTCTCATATTCTTGCTAACTTGCTTTTGTTGCTCCCCTCCACTGTATTCCACCCTTTGAGAGCTTAATTACTGTGTCATATTTGGTGTCATATATATATCATATATAGAGTGTTGCAGTATTGAATCCAGTCAGGAGGGGACAGGCTCCCTTGGAAGATCTTTTAGAGAGGCAGGAGGGCACGCACAGGGAGGGCGAGGGAACAAACAAAAAAAAAAAAAAGAGAAAAAGCTCCACAAAGAAAAAAAAAAAAAAAAAGCTGGGTTTATCCAAAGGAAGTAGAGTTCACCTGGAATCAGGCTACTTTCCTGTATCTCCTAGTATATTCCTCTTTATGCCTTTACTAGGGGTCTGCTTTTCCTGTCAGGGTGGTCCTGTTCATCTGGCAATCCTTTATAGGTTTTCCTCCTTTTTTCTTTCCCTTTCCTTAAGCAGTATAGTCTCTTTTTGCAGGATATTACCTAACTGTTAATTTTCCCCTACTGCAATTAGTATAATACATGCACAGGTGCAGACATTTCCTGAGTTGCAGGCATGGATCTTTTTCTCTCCTCTTTACACTCCCTTAACAGTCTCGGCTGTCTTGCAGTCTCCTAGTTCAGTCAGTTCAGGCAATTCAAATAATTCGGAAGTCTCCAAAAGCCCTTAGTGCTCCTCTGCCTAATACCTCTGCTACAACTGTCCCCCGATCAGCTCGGGTACCTCAGGTTTTTACCACTGTACACATATAATCCTCAGAGCCTTTCAGGTAACAGTTCAAACAGTTTAGTCAATCAGGCAATTCAGATAATACACAGTTTTTTGGGGGCTGATATCATTCCTCGCCTTCACCTCTGCTGTATCTTGTAATTTAATTAGTTCAAGTAACTCAGTCTTTTGCCTGGTTCACACATGTCCCCTAGGGCATTTCAGACTATAGTTCAGGAAGTAGCCTCAGTTCAGGGATTTTACATAATACACAAGTTATGGAGAACTTTTTGAATGTGTTTTAAAAACTAAAAACGTTCATCTGCCTTCACCTCTGCTATGGCTGTAGTTTGATCAGTTCAGGCATCTCAGGTTTTTATTGCTGTTCCCACTTGTAAATAAATTGAAAAGCTTTTACCTTGGTAGGCACTCAAGTGCTCAGTTACTCTGTTCTACTTCCAGAAAGTGCTCTTCCGGGCTTCTCAAGCCATCCAGCTCCACGGTCTCTCACCCCGCTTCGCTCCCACAATCAGGGTCGGGCCATGCTCTCTCCGGCCTCCTCCGTGCACACCCTCTCCTAGGTGCTGCCGCTAGGCTCCTCCCCTAACCCTCACTGCATCACGTCCGTTCCATCCTGTAAGACTCCTCTGCTGCCACTTCCAGCAACATCTCCTCTCTTCCAGATTCCAATAAGCTCCTCGCCTGCAGACCCCGACAACCAATGGCCTGAGTTATTGGGAAGATGCCCTTGTCCCCATCAACATGGTGGCAAGGTGCTTTGGGGTGGGGGGCAGGGCCCCCCTGCCAAAGCACCCAGCCCCCATGTTGAGGGCATGTGGCCTGGTACAGTTCAGGAGGGGGGCGCTCGCTCATCTCCACCCCCTTTCCTGACCTGCCGGCTGTGTGCTCAGATAAGGGTCTGATATGGATATTGGGGGGACCCCACGCCATTTTTTGGCATGGGGGTTCCCCTTAAAATCCATACCAGACCGAAGGGCCTGGTATGCTCTTGGAGGTGGAACCTATGCCATTTTTTTAACATTTTGTGTGGAGCTCCACATAAAGATTCATACCAGACACGGTGCCTGGTATTGTTGGGGATCAAAGTCGGATCCCTGTTCATTGAAGTCGGATGCATGTCAGACTTCAATTTGCAGTGCAAAGTCGGATTTAAAGTGGTACGACTGTCGTGTCGTACCAGTGTGAACCTAGCCTTAAAGTCAGACTCTAATTGAAATAATCAAAATACCCCAGCTATAAGTTGAAATGTTACTCTGATCAGATTTCTCAAAAAAAAACACATTTGGTACCATTAAATTCATGTAATTTAGTAGTGACGTCACCTTCCCCATATTTGATTCCAATTAACAGTGCATTGGGCATGGGCCTAATAATGTGCCCAACACATTCCATTAACAGACTGACAATAGTTGCAACCTTTTAACAATAAACATGTATTAACATGTTTTAATTCTATACAGATAAGTTCTGTGAACTAAACCCTTTTTAACATTTATGCCGCGTATACATGACCCGACTTTTCGTCAGCAAAGGTCCGACGGTTTTTCCGATGGACTTTCGGCGGACTTCCAATGGACTTTCCGAACGAACGGACTTGGACACACACAATCACACCAAAGTCCGCTGGATTCGAACTTGATGACGTTCGACCGGACTAGAATAAGGAAGTTCATAGCCAGTAGCCAATAGCTGCCCTAGCGTTGGTTTTCGTCCGTTGGACTAGCATACAGACGAACGTATTTCTCAATAGGAACTGGTTCCTGCGGAGATCCGGCAGAAGAATTTGAAACATGTTCTATTTCTAAAGTCCGTCTTATTTTTCATCAGAAAAAGTCAGATGAAGCCCACACACGATCAAATTGTCTGGCGCATTCGTTCCGTCAGACCTTTGCTGACGAAAAATCTGGTCGTGTGTATGCAGCATAACTCTCCACTTCAGCAAGGACTTGATAAATATGGAATGCAAATGCAGCAATATGCATGCATTCTTGAGTTACACATGATAATGAAGTGCACCCATAAAATAAAATTTATAAGAATCAATTTTTGATCATATCATCTACCCCAATTTCCAACCTTTATTATTGAATTATTAGAACAAAAAATGGCAATATTATATGTGATAAAATTAAGTGTGCTAAAATAGTCTGTATTAGTTCAATATTCATTTAAAATAAGTAGTAATATTATATGCTGAATGGCAAGTTCCCCTTTTCTTAGTTTCAATATTAATACATGGGCTTACACATAACTCAAAATGTTTCAATATCTACTGCATACTGCATAGATTGAGACAGACTACAAAAAAAAAATTAGACTGAAACTTTCCAACTCAGTTTAGCTTAACTGCTGAAAACCTTGGATCTTGACTGTCCTTGACGATCATTCCTGATCATCCCTTAGTTCAAGTACTACATAATCATCAAAAAATGGATATCGATGAAAATCTGCATAGCTACAGCAAACATGGACATTTTTTCCATGAGTGGTACGCTTCGCCATTAATGTTATTCCCTTTTAAACTTAAACCTTATGCCCCGTAATGTCACTTCCTGTTTTTAAAACTACTTTATTTCTGCGTCTCTTGTCTCTTGAACTGTATGGAACAGACTCGTACAATGAAAACCTTCATCAGATATATCGGTAGCTACCTTCGATAATGGATTTTAACTGCAGACACAGTGTTCCTAAGTCTCTAGTGAGCTCTACCTGGCCCCAGGAGTGGTAAGTTCCATTAACTTTTCCACTGCAATCCTAAGACCTTAATACTCCCTGAGTTTTTTCCTGGCTGCTCTTTTTAATTTAATTGATCTTTCATTAATAACTCCTGTCTTTGGTTTTCTTTCAAATCTTAACTTACATTACCCTTTACAATGTAGGCTGTTCTTATTAACCACTTCAGCCCCGGACCATTTGGCAGCCAAAGGACCAGAGGTCTTTTTTCAATTTCGCACTGCACTACTTTAACTGGTAATTGCGCGGTCATGCAATTTTGTAACCAAACGAAATTTGCGTCCTTTTCTTCCCACAAATAGAGCTTTCTTTTGATGGTATTTGATTGCCTCTGTGATTTTTATTTTTTGCGATATAAACGGAAAAAGAGCGAAAATTTTGAAAAAAAAAGAGATTTTCTACTTTTTGTTATAAAAAAAATCTAATAAACTCAATTTTAGTCAAACATTTGGGCCAAAATGTATTCAGCCACATGTCTTTAGTAAAAAAAATGCCAATAAGCGTATATTTATTGGTTTGCGCAAAAGTTATAGCGTCTACAAACTAGAGTACATTTTCTGGAATTTACACCGCTTTTAATTTATGACTGCCTATTTCATTTCTTGAGGTGCTAAAATGGCAGAGAAGTACAAAACCCCCCCAAATGACCCCATTTTGGAAAGTAGACACCCCAAGCTATTTGCTGAGAGGCATGTTGAGCCCATTGAATATTTTTTTTTTTTAGTCCCAAGTGATTGAATAAAGACAAAAATAAAAAAGATTTTTTTTTTTTTTCAAAAAGTTGTCACTAAATGATATATTGCTCACACATGCCATAGTTATATGTGGAATTGCACCCCAAAATACATTTTGCTGCTTCTCCTGAGTATGGGGATACCACATGTGTGGGACTTTTTGGGAGCCTAGCCGCGTACGGGGCCCCGAAACCCAAGCACCGCCTTCAGGATTTCTAAGGGTGCAAATTTTTGATTTCACTCCTCACTACCTATCACAGTTTCGAAGGCCATAAAATGCCAAAATAGCACAAAACCCCCCCAAATGACCCCATTTTGGAAAGTAGACACCCCAAGCTATTTGTTGAGAGGCATGGTGAGTATTTTACAGCTCTCATTTGTTTTTGAAAATGAAGAAAGTAAAGAAAAAAAAATTTTTTTTTTTCTTTTTTCAATTTTCAAAACTTTGTGACAAAAAGCGACATCTGCAAAATACTCACAATACCTCTCAGCAAATAGCTTGGGGTGTCTACTTTCCAAAATGGGGTCATTTTGGGGGGTTTTATGCCATCTGGGCATTCCATGGCCTCCGAAACTGTGATTGGCAGTGAGAAGTGAAATAAAAAAATTACACCCTTAGAAAGCCTGAAGGCGGTGATTGGTTTTTGGGGTTCCGTAAGCAGCTAGGCTCCCAAAAAGTCCCACACATGTGGTATCCCCGTACTCAGGAGAAGCAACAGAATGTATTTTGGGGTGTATTTCTACATATGCCCATGACATGTTTGAGCAATATATCATTTAGTGACAACTTTTTGTAAAAAAAATATATATATATTTTTTTTTTTTCATTATTCAATCTCTTGGGACAAAAAAAAAATATTTAATGGGCTCAACATTGCTCTCATCAAATAGCTTGGGGTGTCTACTTTCCAAAATGGGGTCATTTGGGGGGGGTTTGAACTGTCCTGGCATTTTATGCACAACATTTAGAAGCCTATGTCACACGTCACCCACTCTTCTAACCACTTGTAGACAAAGCCCTTTCTGACACTTTTTGTTTACATGAAAACATATTTTTTTTTTGCAAGAAAATTACGTTGAACCCCCAAACACTATATATAATGTTAAAGCAAAGGCCCTACAGATTAAAATGGTGGGTGTTGCATTTTTTTTTTTCCACACAGTATTTGCGCAGCGATTTTTCAAACGCATTTTTTGTGGAAAAAATACACTTTTTTTTATTTTAATGCACTAAAACACACTATATTGCTCAAATTTTTGATGAAATAAAAAATATGATCTTAGGCCGAGTACATGGATACCAAACACGACATGCTTTAAAATTGCGCACAAACACGCAGTGGCGACAAACTACATACATTTTTAAAAGCCTTTAAAAGCCTTTACATGATACCACATTAGATTCACGGAGGAGGTCTACTGCTAAAATTACTGCCCTCGATCTGACCTTCGCGGTGATACCTCACATGCATGGTGCAATTGCTGTTTACATATGACGCCAGACCAACGCTTGTGTACGCCTTTGCGCAAGAGAAGGGGGGGCAGGGGTGCTTTTTTTTTTTTTTTTGTTTTTTTTTTTATTTATTTAGCTTTTTTATTTTATTTTTAAACTGTTCCTTCCATTTTTTTTCTTTGTTATGATTTTTATTGTTATCTCAGGGAATGTAAATATCCCCTATGATAGCAATAGGCAGTGACAGGTACTCTTTTTTTGAAAAAATTGGGGTCTATTAGACCCTAGATCTTTCCTCTGCCCTCAAAGCATCTGACCACACCAAGATTGGTGTGATAAAATGCTTTCCCAATTTCCCAATGGCGCGGTTTATATCCGGGAGGGGGGACATTCCCTCCCACTGCTTGTAAAAGCAGTCTAGAGGCTAATTACCCGCTAGAATTGCTTTTACATGAAAGCCGATCACTGGCTGAAAAGAATGATACCAAGATGATACCTAAACCTGCAGGCATCATTCTGGTATAACCATTCAAAGTCCAGCAACATACTGGACATATATTGTAATCTTTTTTTTTTCATGCAGCCTCTTGGCTGAACGAAAAAAAGAGATTGATTGGTGGGTATGCCCACCATTAGAATACCTCCCTTCATCCACCCACTTCTAATGATGGGCATACATGCACCATTTATATATGCCGATGCATGGGGGCATCCTCCCGCAAAAGTTATGCCGTGTACACACGGTCGGAATTTCGACCGTATGTACGTGGCATTAGGAGCCAATCGCTCCTCCCCCCCCCCCTGCTGCCCCCATGCTTCGGCATATATGCTCTTTTTTTTAACTGTGGTGGTGAAATCACCTCCTACAGTGTTGGAGTCGCGTCTTTATGTATCGTGGGAGCAAACGCTGTTGCTGTCAAGATAAATAAATCCGCGTTGCAACTGAATGGCGCACCTGAAAACAAAAAAATGCTTAACACTAAAACACAGTAAACAAAATTACATACCTGAAAAGCAAGCATGATAAAACATGATAAAACATAATAAAACATTGCAGAATAGAATGGAGTAAAAAAAGAGCAACAATAGAGAGAGAATAGAGTGAGAGAGAGAACAAACGACAACTATTTTATTTTTTTTTATTTTTTTGAGATTCACAGGTAAAAAAGCTCCTGACTGAAGCGACTGAATCAAAACGCTACCACAAAAAAACTGTTAGCGATCGCAGGGATCAGGCCTGACTCTGCGAACGCTGCAGTTATGTGTGCTTAGTGTTTTGTAAGTGACAGTGATCGATCGATACTGCACTTGGGTGGGCTGGGCTGGGCGGAGGGGGAAAACGCAGGTGCTAGCAGGTATCTGGGCTGATCCCGCTAACAATGCGGTTTTTTTTGGAACCCTAAACTGCTGGGACGCTAGTATAGATCTGATCAGATCAGATATTGATCTGTTCAGATACTGTGCCACTAAGGGAGGTGTATGCTTTGTGCGTGGGTGTTTGCGGTACTGGCACTAACCTGGGGCGACGCAGACCTTATTTGACCCTAAAACCTAATTGATATCACCCGCCGGGCGATCAGGGGTTAAACCGTTATTGGGTAATAAATGGCGGGTGCCCTGACAGTATAAAAAACAAGCTAACTAACCAGCGTCACCCGTAACAGTAATACAAAAAAAAACTGGTTACCTAGCGACACTAATGCAGCGATCAGAAAAACGATCGCTTAGTGACACTGGCAAAAGGGGGTGAAAGGGTTAACTAGGGGCAATCAGGGGGTTAAACCTTTATTAGGTAATATATGGGGGTACCTGACGCTATATAAAAACCTGACGGGGAACCTAAATAACGAAATAACTAACTGGCTAACCAGCGTCACCAGTGACAGTTATACAGTGATCACTGGTGAAAGGGTTAACTCTAGGGGCAATCAGGGGGTTAAAACCTTTATTTAGGTTGTAATATGGGGGTACCTGACCTATAAACCTATTTATGAACCTATATAAACATGGCGGTTACCTAAAAAAAAAAAATGGTTACCTAGCGACACTAATGCAGCGATCAGAAAAACGATCGCTTAGTGACACTGGCAAAAGGGGGTGAAAGGGTTAACTAGGGGCAATCAGGGGGTTAAAACCTTTATTAGGTAATATATGGGGGTACCTGACGCTATATAAAAACCTGACGGGGAACCTAAATAACGAAATAACTAACTGGCTAACCAGCGTCACCAGTGACAGTTATACAGTGATCACTGGTGAAAGGGTTAACTCTAGGGGCAATCAAGGGGTTAAAACCTTTATTTAGGTTGTAATATGGGGGTACCTGACCTATAAAACTATTTATGAACCTATATAAACATGGCGGTTACCTAAAAAAAAAAAATGGTTACCTAGCGACAGCAGTGACACTAATACAGCGATCAGAAAAACGATCGCTTAGTGACACTGGCAAAAGGGGGTGAAAGGGTTACCTGGGGGGCAATCAAGGGGTTAAACCTTTATTAGGGGGGGGTAGGGGGCTACCTTGGACCTAAAACTAACTGCCCTGACAGTTATTACAGTCACACTGACACTAAATGCAGTGATCAGTAAAAAAATGATCACTGCAATTAGTGACACTGTGACTGGGGGGGGAGGGGGTGATCTGGGGGGTGATCAGGGGGTGACAGGGGGGTGGAATATGTGCCTAACTGTACTGGTGTCAGTGTACTGTTGTGCACTAACCTTTACATGTTCGCCGCTCGGCGTCTCCGGTCACATAGACCGGCGCACCGAGCGTGACATCACTTCCGCCTTCCTGTCTATACAATAGACAGGAAGGGGAAGCTTTTCATTGGCCAGGAGCGATCGCGAGGGGGTGGCCAGAAACCACTGGCCGTCCCCTCGTCCCGGATCGCTCCTGACACGATCCCGACCGTCCCCGCCGGCGGAGGGGGGTCCGATCGGACCCCCCAACCGCCTGAAGAATGGCACGTACAGGTACGTGATTCTGCCTGTACGTGCCATTCTGCCGACGTATATCTACATGGGGCGGTCGGGAAGTGGTTAAAAACGCTTTTAAACTTTTACTTTTAAACAATGTAGGGTGTTTTTTTGTTTTTTTCATTAAACCTTTCCTCTCTACACAACCTCCCAGCACACCTAAAACACTTTTATTTGTACTCTTGAAATCATTCTATGCCTTTACCTTTAAAGAGTCATCAAAGCACATTTAACATGTACTTTAAACAAATTACACATCTTGCAGGCAAAGTTAAGCACTATACTGTATAATTCTATACACAAATATTAGTGAAGGGGAGACTTTCCTCATATATTACTGTAATGTCAATGTACTGACTGGCCGTTTAATATTCATTCTTTTTATGTACTGTGTGTCTGTATTATTCTCTTGAGATATGTGTTGACACGCAGTAAGAATATAAATACAGTGGTGTGAAAAAGTGTTTGCCCCCTTCCTCATTTCCTGTTCCTTTGCATGTTTGTCACACTTAAGTGTTTCGGAACATCAAACCAATTTAAACAATAGTCAAGGACAACACAAGTAAACACAAAATGCAATTTGTAAATGAAGGTGTTTATTATTAAAGGTGAAAAAAAATCCAAACCATCATGGCCCTGTGTGAAAAAGTGATTGCCCCCTAAACCTAATAACTGGTTGGGCCACCCTTAGCAGCAACAACTGCAACCAAGCGTTTGCGATAACGTGCAATGAGGATTTTACAGCGTCCTGGAGGAATTTTGGCCCACTCATCTTTGCAGAATTGTCCTAATTCAGTTACATTAGAGGGTTTTCGAGCATGAACGGCCTTTTTAAGGTCATACCACAACATCTCAATAGGATTCAGGTCAGGACTTTGGCTAGGCCACTCTAAAGTCTTCATTTTGTTTTTCTTCAGCCATTCGGTGGTGGACTTGCTGGTGTGTTTAGGATCATTGTCCTGCTGCAGAACCCAAGTTCGTTTCAGCTTGAGTACACGAACAGATGGTCGGACATTCTCCTTCAGGATCTCTTGGTAGACAGCAGAATTCATAGTTCCTTTTATCACGGCAAGTCTTCCAGGTCCTGAAGCAGCAAAACAGCTCCAGACCATCACACTACCACCACCATATTTTACTGTTGGTATAATGTACTTTTTCTGAAATGCAGTGTTCCTTCTACGCCAGATATACTTGGACACACACCTTCCAAAGAGTTCCACTTTTGTCTCATCGGTCCACAGAATGTTGTCCCAAAAGTCTTGGGGATCATCAAGATGTGTTGTGGAGAAATTGAGACGAGCTTTGATGTTCTTTTTGCTCAGCAGTGGTTTTCTCCTTGGAACTCTGCCATGCAGGCCATTTTTGCCCAGTCTTTTCCTGATGGTGGAGGCATGAACGCTGACCTTAACTGAGGCAAGTGAGGCCTGCAGTTCCTTGGACGTTGTTGTGGGGTCTTTTGTGACCTCTTGGATGAGTCGTTGCTGCGCTCTTGGGGTAATTTTGGGCGGCCGGCCACTCCTGGGAAGGTTCACCACTGTTCCATGTCTTCGCCATTTGTGGATAATGGCTCTCACTGTGGTTCGCTGGATTCCCAAAGCTTTGGAAATGGCTTTATAACCCTTTCCAGACTGATAGATCTCAATTACTTTCTTTCTCAATTGTTCCTGAATTTCTTTGGGTCTCGGCATGATGTGTAGCTTTTAAGGATCTTCTGGTGGACCTTACTGTGTCAAGCAGCAGGCTAGAGAAATTGAACTCAGGTGTGGACAACCACAGTTATAGTATGTTTTAACAAGGGGGGCAATCACTTTTTCACACAGGGCCATGATGGTTTGGATTTTTTTTCACCTTTAATAATAAACACCTTCATTTACAAATTGCATTTTGTGTTTACTTGTGTTGTCCTTGACTATTGTTTAAATTGGTTTGATGTTCCGAAACACTTAAGTGTGACAAACATGCAAAGGAACAGGAAATGAGGAAGGGGGCAAACACTTTTTCACACCACTGTATCCATTTCTACCCCTCTGTTAGAATGCATCAGTGACTGTGGTAACCTAAGCAAAGAAGCTTTCTTTTGTTTAACCATTAACATATACCTTCAAATTCTCCATCTAATGCCGCGTACACACGAAGGGACTTTGTCCGCCGGACCTAGACCAGCGGACAATCCGCCGGACTTTCCAGCTGGGCTTCGGCGGACTTGAAAGCGAACGGACTTGACCACACACGATCACGCTAAAAGTCCGGCAGTTCGCGCGATGACGTACAGCACGTACGACGGGACTAGAAAAAGAAAAATACTAGAAAAATACTTGCTACTGAGCATGCGTCCTTTTTGGTCCGCCGGACCATACTACAGACGATCGTATTGTCCGCCGGACTGCCAAGTCCAGCGGATAATTTTAAAAACAAAACTTAAAACCTAGTCCGCAGGACTTTTGGGAAAAAAAGTCCATCGAAGGCCCACACACGAGGGGATTGTCCGGCGGACTCGAGTCCAGCGGACAATCCCGCGGGATAGTCCCTTCGTGTGTACGCGGCATAACTCTTGTTATCCTTTTTTGTATGGTAGTTAAAACTTCAAGCTTATATCGCATAGCTATAACCTCTTTGTCCCATATGCACCACAGCAACAACATTTTCCATATTTCCCTTAATTTCTTTAGTCTTTTTAGAACACCTTAGGTAATGACATACCCACATTTGAATTTCCTTCTTTAAAAAAAACGTAGCAGATTATATAAACATACATACAAAAGTACTTACCACTTTCATGATATTTTCGTGTGGGCAAGGTTGATTCCTAATTTACTTAGTCCCTATTTCTGACTAAACATCCCTACCTGCTTGAGGGATTTACCTTTCCCACAAGTTCCCAGGGCTATCAATGGGCATGTACACTTTTCCACAGCGTTCCCAGAAAGCTTAAAGCCAACCTGGGCATAACATCATAGAAACCCTAAGCTGCTACAACAAAAAATATGCAAGCATTCTAGCAATACCAACCAGCAATCACAAGTTATGCTACCAGTGTAGTAATACTAATTTGCACAAACTTCAAAATACTTTCTAAGTACCTGACCTGAGGCGTTTGTCCTATAAGGGTGGGCAACCCAGGTGAAAGTTAGGCATTAACCAACTCTGTCACTGAAGTGGCCTGCACCGTCCCCAACAAAAAAATATTCAAGAAAAAAACAATTCTCCTCTTTTATCTAAGTTTCTATCAAATGCAATCTATATTAAAAAAAATTATCTAGTATTTACAATTCTGTCACCACTGAAAGGTGCAATTTCACCTTTAAACACTAGTCCTGACTATTACCTTATTATCTAATTATAATTACCTTATCGGCTGATTCCATTGCTTTCACCCAAATATATCTCTATGCATAGGAGACACAATGATTGACACAAGACAGGTTGCTCTACAATACACTGTTCCGCTTTATTCTGGTTAGGACAAGGTGTTAAGTATGGATGAAATATGGCATATTTACAAAAAATATTTACAAAAATGTGAGGGGTGTATTGTATTATTTCTTTTCATGTGACAACACTGAAGAAATGGCACTTTACTACAATGTAAAGTAGTGAGTGTGCAGCTTGTATAACAGTGTAAATTTGCTGTCCCCTCAAAATAACTCAACACACAGCCATTAATGTCTAAAACGCTGGCAACAAAAGTGAGTACACCCCTATTTGAAAATGTCCAAATTGGCCCAATTAGCCATTTTCCCTCGTTGGTGTTATGTGACTCGTTAGTGTTACAAGGTCTCAGGTGTGAATGGGGAACAGGTGTGTTAAATTTTGTGTTATTGCTCTCACTCTCTCATATTGGTCACTGGAAGTTCAACATGGCACCTCATGGCAAAGAACTTTCTGAGGATCTGAAAAAAAAATTTGTTGCCCTACATAAAGATGGCCTAGGCTATAAGAAGATTGCCATGACCCTGAAACTGAGCTGCAGTATGGTGGCCAAGACCATACAGTGGTTTAACAGGACAGGTTACACTCAGAACAGACTGCACTAGACATGTGCACAACAAAAAAATTTGTTTATTTTCGTTTCGTTTTTTCGTTTCCGTTGATTCGTAACGATTCGTAACTTCGTAAGTCGTCGGTGTTCGTATTCGTAACGATTCGTACATTCGTAAGTTGTCGGTGTTCGTATTCGTAACGATTCGTATTTTCGTAAGAGTTATTTTTTCGGTGATTAGTTTTTCCGTTTAATTTTCGTTTATTCGTTTATTCGAAATTCGGATGCATTCGTATTTATTCGTACATTCGTAACATTCGTAGATTCGTAATCGGAGCATAATTCATAATTTTATGTAATGTGTATGCTATTATTACATTTTAAGAGACACGGAAAATTACGAATCGAAAAAAAAAAGTTACGAATGTACGAATTTTTTCATTCAATCCATTCGAAGCACGTTAAGCAACGCCATTGTAAGAGACACTGAAAATTACGAATTGAAAAAAATAAATAAAAAATTACGAATGTATGAATTTTTTCGTTCAATCCATTCAAAGCACTTTAAGCAGCGCCATTGTAAGAGACACGGAAAATTACGAATAAAAAAAAAAAAGTTACGAATGTACGAATTTTTTCGTTCAATCCATTCGAGGCACGTTAAGCAGCGCCATTGTAAGGGACACGAAAAATTACCAATTCAACAACAAAAAAAAGTTACGAATTTTTTCGTTCATTTTGATTTTCGTTGTTCCTGTTTTTCGTTTTTTCGGATTTTCTTCTTTCGTACATTCGTTGTTTCTAATTAGTTTTTTTCGGATTTTCGTTGTTTTCGGATTCGTTTAAAATTTTTAGCGAATCGTTCGTTCATTCGTACGATAACGAATGAACGAAAATAACGAAAAAAAACGAAACGAATTGCACATGTCTAGACTGCACCATGGTCGACCAAAGAAGTTGAGTGCATGTGCTCAGCATCATATTCAGATGTTGTCTTTGGGAAATAGATGTATGAGTGCTGCTAGCATTGCTGCAGAGGTTGAAGGGGTGGGGGTCAGCCTGTCAGTGCTCAGACCATACGCCGCACACTGCATCAAATTGGTCTTCGTGGCTGTCATCCCAGAAGGAAGTCTCTTCTAAAGATGATGCACAAGAAAGCCCGCAAACAGTTTGCTAAAGACAAGCAGACTAAAGACAAGGATTACTGGAACCATGTCCTGTGGTCTGATGAGACCAAAATAAACCTATTTGGTTCAGATGGTGTCAAGTGTGTGGAGTGGCATGCAAGTGAGGAGTACAAAGACAAGTGTGTCTTGGCTACAGTCAAGCATGGTAGTGGGAGTATTATAGTCTGGGGCTGCATGAGTGCTGCCGGCACTGGGGAGCTACAGTTCATTGAGGGAACCATGAATGCCAACATGTACTGTGAAACAGAGCATGATCCCCTCCCTTCGGAGACTGGGCGCAGGGCAGCATTCTAACATGATAACGACCCCAAACGCAGTACCAAGATGACCACTGCCTTGCTAAAAATGCTGAGGGTAAACGTGATGGGCTGTCCAAGCATGTCTCCAGACCTAAACCCTATTGAGCATTTGTGGGGCATCTTCAAACTGAAGGTGGTGGAGCGCAAAGGTCTCTAACATCCACCAGCTCTGTGATGTTGTCTTGGAGAAGTGGAAGAGGACTTCAGTGGCAACCTGTGAAGCTCTGGTGAACTCCATGCCCAAGAGGGTTAAGGCAGTGCTGGAGAATAATGGTGGCCACACAAAATGTTGACACTTTGGCCCCAATTTGGACATTTTCACTTAGGGGTGTACTCACTTTTGTTGCTAGTGGTTTAGACATTAATGGCTGTGTGTTGAATTCTTTTGAGGGGACAGCAAATTTACACTGTTATACAAGCTGTACACTCACTACTTTACATTGTAGCAAAGTGTAATTTCTTCAGTGTTGTCACATGAAAAGGTATAATAAAGTATTTACAAAAATGTGAGGGGTGTACTCCATTTTGTGAGATACTGTGTGTGTGTGTGTGTGTGTGTGTGTGTGTATATATATATAGGATATCTATAGATTTCTTTTTGTTTATAATACTCAGAAATATTGTCATTCCTTGGAGGGTACAGAGAAAGTACATTTTTACTCATTCTATACATACTTGTGCTCTTTGGAGGTTGAAGGTGCCTAATGTACGTCACCAATATTTTTTTCTTGGGTCACCCCCACTTGTATTTGTATTGTTATGTTAAAAGTCACAATTTCTTTTGGATAGGGTGTTTGGAGGAAAAAAATATAGTCCATCAAAGCTTTCAATCTGTATCAGGAAATAAAGGCCTGTGTGATTCAATATATTGATCTGTGGTAACATGTCATACTTTGAACTCCATACTATTATATCCCCCCACACTAATCAGATTCATTTTATTAAAGAAAATTGCTACATCATGGGAAAATAGATTTGCAATATTCATTCTATGCTTAAGCTGACAATCAGAAACAGACACGCCATATGCATACATTAAGTATGTTTTCTGCTGATATGTATCCTGGCTTGGGTTCTCCTTTAACCTTGTTAATTTCTTCATAAACAACATTTTCTAAAGTTTCTGCACAGTGATTATCATGTTTGAGGTCAAGGTCATGAGAAGAATCCCACCAAGTCTGTCCATCGGGTCAGTCCCTCATTGTTCCAAAGCACTCATTCCATTTTCACGGTTGCTACAAATGTGTATGGTTTTACAAGATGAATTCAATTATACATTGTTTAAATGTATCAAAGAGACACAATGTCCCAAGCTTTGACATTGGATACAGCAAGTCTTTATCTGGCAGGAGAAGGTGGTAAAAATTGGATTTATAATTAATAACATTCTAAAAGCATTTACGCAAAACTGCCTACTCCAAGTGCCTTTCATTTACTCTCTATTTGTTCCGAAGCGCATTATTCTAGAGAATTTCCTTTTAACATTGGCAGAAAAACTATTGACCATGATGACATGTGTAAAACATTAAAGGAAAGCAGAGCATAAAATATGAAAGGGTATTTCAAGGTTCTTTGTTCTAAGTAAAATGTATACGTCTTCCGTCTCTATCTCGTAGGCAGGCTGGTTATGTTGTTTGGTAAATGGATACAATTGTAATGTAAATCATTCTAATACAATCATTTTGTTGTCAAAACAAACCAAGTAACTTAGACGTTGATAAGTGGTTTGATAGCAGATAATAGGTAGTCCTATTGAAAAAAGAATTAAATCTATTTATTGGTGCAACTTGTACATTTGCCAAATATATGAACAGAACTTAAACGTGCTTTATTAATGTGCACACACAATGGCATTTACAAAAGTTGGTTAATGAGCTTCCTCAAGAAAAAGTTTTCAATTACTCTGATAAGGCAAACTGTTTAGTACATCACCAAGGCTTTATTACATCTAAGCCAAGCTCAGAAAATAGATTTGTTCAGAAGTATTGGTTATTAAGGCAGGTAATTCCATAGATGCTCAAAAACAAATAACAAAAATCTATCTGTAGTACACTAACAACTGGCCCATTAGAACAGGAATCACCAAACTTCCTAAACAAAGGGCCAGCTTACTGTCTTTCAAAGTTTACTGTGGCCAATGGAAGTAGAAGATTCCCCAGCATCAATTTGAGTCCACAATGTCTCAGGCTTCATGGTCAGTGGGGTTTAAAAAAATGTTTTCAGTACAGTAGAGGGAGAAATAATGCCCCATCATTGGAATTAGTGGCAGGAACAGTGCACCATCGTTGGTGTCAGTATGAGGAATGATTTCCCATCGTTGGTGTCAATGGGAGGAATTATGGCCTATTGTTAGTGTCAGTGGAAGTAATATTGCCCCACTGTTGATGCCAGTAGTGCATCTAGAGCTGGCAAAGGCAAGACAACTTTATCAGTATGTACAGGAAAATGCTTGTTGATCTTGCCAGAAATGCTTCTTCTTGTTCTTGTCACTTCCTGCGAGCTGAGCCAAAATCACAAACAATGTTGTATTTCTTTCAAGCTATCTTCTGTAAACTACTAATCCCTCACCCTCCATGTGATGGTGGTGAAGGGAGAAGAAGTGTTTGTAGTCCAAATCAGGTGAGCAACCTAGTGTGACAATCATGGCTCCCCTATAGAAACCGTACAATAAATGTGTGTTGTCACTGTAGGACTAGAGGGGTGTTATTATAAAGTTTACTAGGTGGAAATAAAGGAAAAAGCTGATAAAAACTAATGCAGCTGCTGCATTTAACCGATTCCTGACCGGCGCGCGACGATGTACGTCGGCAGAATGGCACAGACAGGCATAAGGGCGTATATATAAGTCCCTTTTAAAATGCTGCCATGCCTTCGGGAGCGTGCCGCGAGCGGCGCGCTCCCGCACTGGTCGGGACCCCCGTGAGGCCGGTCGCGGGTCCCGCGGACTCGATCGCCGCGGGGACACCTGCGATCGTCTCACGTGGAGGCTGAACGGGGAGATGCGGAAATAAACAACATCTCTCCGTTCTGCCTAGCAACTAGTGACGCTGATCTCTGCTCCCTGTGATTGGAGCAGAGATCAGCATTCACTAGCTGACAGCCACGCCCCCCCACAGTAAGAAACGCACCCCTAGGCATACTTAACCCCTACACTGCCACCTAGTGGTTATCCCCTTCATTGCCAGTGTCATTTATGCAGGAATATATGCATTTAAATAGCATTGATTGCTGTATAAATGACAATGGTCCCAAAAATGTGTCAAAAATGTCCGATGTGTCCGCCATAATGTCGCAGTCACAATAAAAATCACTGATAGCCGCCATTACTAATAAAAAAAAAATGATTAATAAAAATGCTATAAAACTATCCCCTATCTTTTAAACGCTATAACTTCTGCGCAAACCAGTCAATAATCGCTTATTGCGATTTTTTTTACCAAAAATATGTAGAAGAATACGTATCAGCCTAAACTGAGGAAAACATTTTTTTTTATATATTTTTGGGGGATATTTATTATAGCAAAAAATAAAAAAGAATGCGTTTTTTTTTTTTTTTTTTTAAATTGTCGCTCTTTTTTGTTTATAGCGCAAAAAATAAAAACCGCAGGGGCAATCAAATACCACCGAAAGAAAGCTCTATTTGTGGGAAAAAAAGGTCGTCAATTTTGTTTGGGAGCCACGTCGCACGACCGCGCAATTGTCAGTTAAATCGACGCAGTACCGAATCGCAAAAAAGGGGCCTGGTCCTTTGGCTGCAAATTGGTCTGGTCTGAAAGTGGTTAAGGGCTGATAAGCTGCACTATATAAAAAAATGTTTTAGATTTAGATATGCCTAAAGAACTGAGCGATGTAAGATACACAAAACAACACTCTGTTTGGATCTGTAGTTTAGTAAGAATTTAGTTAGTGTAACTGGGAATACCATGGAAATCTGTCTGAATATGCCTTTCATTTAATTACCACAAGTTAAGAGTCTCTGTTTTTTGGTACATTCCTGTTTGATGTTATCTTAGTTCATCTTTTGCATGCTGCAGTAGTCTCACCAGCATAGCACATAGTAGTATACTGTATATTGGAGGGTGCTAATTTTCTGAATGATGACTTCAAAATTCATATGTGAATTCTCTAGGTTCACTTTGATGAAAAGGTAGATGACTAAGAACCTGATTCATCAATCTGCAATATCATTTACTGTATGATAAAAAGGGCATCAAGTAATGTGCACATTTCACTTGATCCATTAAAGATGAAAAACTGTTACTACTCTTTGGATCACAGCCCCTGGTTCACAAGGTTTGCTCATGTTTCATTCAGTCTTGAATTGTATGATACTGGTGTTTTGATATACTATATGACCAAAAGTATGTGCACACCAATCCAAATGATTAATTTCAGGTCCTTGAAGCCAGGTTCATAGTGACAATGATTGACATGCTTGGCATGGAGGAACTCAAGTGACCTGCACAGATCCCTGACCTAAACCCTCCTGTCTACCTTTGGAGTAAAGTGGTAAGTCTTCTCTAAGCCGGGTCTTCTCTTCCAACACCAGTAGCTGACTTCACAAGTGCTCTTTTGGCTGAATAGGAACAAATTTCTACAGACTACTTCAAAATCTTGAGGAAAGCCTTCTCAGAAAAGTAGAGGTTGTAATAGCTGCAAAGGGAAGGGGACGGAGCTGTCAACTTTACATATGGTCAGATGTCCACAAACATTTGTCATATAGTGATGGATATTTAGGGAGCTCTCTGTGCACTTGGTTTGCCTCACCTTATAGTGTCTGTTTACCGGGGCTGCACTATACTTCTTTTGTAATGACAGATTCCTGCTTCAGCTTCAGACCTTTTTTTGGCATTTTTGATTACATGCAGTGGCATCTCCAGCTTTGCTTTCATATTTAGGGGGGGCACATGGGGGGGCTGGGACAAAAGTAGGGGGACAACTATAAAATGCAATTATATATATATATATATATATATATATATATATATATCCTGGGGCCCTTTACTACGATCCCACAATGGGCCCTTTTACATGTTCTGCAGTGAGCTTCCTTCCTACTGTATTGGGGCCCCCCAGGGTGGCAGAAAACAAGAGACATATGTCACCAGCATACCAAAAAAATATAAGGGTCCAAAGCAGTGGGAGAACTATCAGGGTCGCAAAGGTTGTCTTGCCACCGGGCCCAGGTGTTCTGCCACTGTGGGGTTTCCCAGCCTCCTCTTGCTGTCCTGCCCCTGCTATTGACAGCGCTGGTCTGGCATCTCTTGGAATTTACAGGCTGGTTCTCCTGTCCTAAGGACGGGAGAAATTAGTCTGTTTTTTCAATAACTGAGAGTCCTGGTGGAGTCCTTCCTGCAACTCGCTCTTCTCCCTGCCAATGAGGATGCAGGGGAAGGAGCAGATCGGGCGGCCGTTGTTGTGTGAGCACTCGCATTATGCAGAAGGAGGGGGGAGGAATCGCCCGCAGGAGCTGACTGGGGACGCTCTCCCTCTCAATAGAGACTGTGTTAAGATGCGACACATCCACTGTGAATGCAAACAAAAAAGACATTGTCTTTTTTTAATTGGGGGGGGGCACATGGTGGGGCACAGCATAATGTTGGGGGGGGGGTCAGGGCCCCCTCTGCCCCCCCAGTGACGCCATGGATTACATGCAAAAATCTTTATTTTTTGCTAGAAAATTTGTTAGAATATTAATGGGTGTTGCAATCTTTTGTGTCCCACTGTATTTGCGCAGCAGTTTTTCAAACACAATTTATTTGGAAAAATAAAATTTTTGAATTTTAATGCAAAAAAAAAAAAAAAAAAAACAATACATAACCCAATTTTTTTTGTAAAATATAAAACATGATGTTACAATGAGTAAATAGATAACAAACATGTCACGCTTTAAGATTGTGCAAGCCCGTGCAATGGCGATAAACTATGTACATTTTACTATCCAAGGGCGATGCTTTAAAAGCCTTTACAAGGGTTTTCCCCTAGGTTGGTGGACTTTCAATGGGCACTACTATGCTTTCCCAAATAAATTTCAATTGCGTATAATAACAAAATTTATTGAAAAAATTGATTATATAGAAAAATAGTTTACATAAGATACAATTAAAAGCAGCATCAAACATATGTAAGTAATTTGTTACATGACATCCGACTAGACGCGTTTCGGAGTACACTATTCTCCTTCTTCAGTGGTCGTGCTGACACCACGACCACTGAAGAAGGAGAATAGTGTACTCCGAAACGCGTCTAGTCGGATGTCATGTAACAAATTACTTACATATGTTTGATGCTGCTTTTAATTGTATCTTATGTAAACTATTTTTCTATATAATCAATTTTTTCAATAAATTTTGTTATTATACGCAATTGAAATTTATTTGGGAAAGCATAGTAGTGCCCATTGAAAGTCCACCAACCTAGGGGAAAACCCTTTTAGTTCTTCCAATAATTATCGGATGTGGCATACATTTTCTAATTCTCCCAACTTTTTGAATAGGGTGACCAAATTTCATTTTTTCTTAAAAGCCTTTACAGGTTACCACTTTAGATCTACAGAGGAGGCCTAGTGTCAGAATTACTGTCCATGATTTGACATTTGGGGCGATACCTCACGCGTGTGTGCAGGACTTAATGACTGTTCGACATTGCATGCTAGCACAGGGGGACAGGGGGTACTTAATTTTTTTTTTTTTTACACTGTTGCTTTAATTTTTTTTTTATCACTTTTTTTTCTGTCGCAAAGAATGTAAACATCCTTTGTGACAGCAATAGGCATGTGACAGGTACTCTTTATGGAGTGATCTGGGGTCTATAAGACCCCATATCCCTTCTTTGCCCTTAAAAGCATTCAAAACACCAAGATCAGTGTTTTTATATACTTAACATTTTTTAAAACATCCGGGTAAACCAGAAGTTATGTCATGTCATCGCTTCCAGGTTACTATCACGAACAGACAATCAAAGCCAATCCCGTCTTTGCTTGGCTGTCCTGTCTCCCAGTGGGTCCGGAGAGCCAGAGCAAGTCGCGGAAGGCAGCGGGAGGGAGAGGGATGTCCCCTCCTGATGTTTGTAATAACTTCTCTGATTTCTATTACAAGAGAATTTTCAGCAGGCTTTAAAAAAAACACTGAAAGTACAGCAGTCCATAGCTGTATTAATTAAAGCACAGTGCCTTGAAAAAGTATTCACACCCCTTGAAATTTTCCAAATTTTGTCATGTTACAACCAAAAACGTAAATGTATTGTATTGGGATTGTATGCGATAGACCAACACAAGTGGCACACAATTGTGTTGGAAAATGATAAATAGTTTTCAAAATGTTTTACATATAAATATGTTAAAACTGTGGTGTGCATTTGTTCATACTTTGTAGAACCACCTTTCACTGCAATTACAGCTGCAAGTCTTTTTTGGGATATCTCTACCAGCTTTGCACATCTAGAGAGTGATAGTTGCCCTATCTTTTTTGCAAAATAGCTCAAGCTCTGTCAGATTGGATGGAGAGCATCCGGGAACAGCAATTTTCAAGTCTTGCCACAGATTCTCAATTGGATTTAGGTTCGGCCATTCTAACACATGAATATGCTTTGATCTAAACCATTCCATTGTAGCTCTGGCTGTATGTTTAGGGTCGTTGTCCTGCTTGAAGGTGAACCTCTGCCCCAGTCTCAAGTGTTATGCAGACTCTAACAAGTTTTCTTTTAAGATTGCCCTGTATTTGGCTCCATTCATCTTCCCATCATAGTTCTCTCAATGAACTGTAGCTCCCCAGTGCTGGCAGCACTCATGTAGCCCCAGACAATGACACACCCACCACCATGCCTTACTGTAGGCAAGACACACTTGTCTTTGTACTGCTTGTGATAAATTCACCCGGGAAAGAGGCTTTAGAAGGGGACTGAATGCTAGCCTCTTGCCTACTGACTATGGGCCCTGGTTTTAAGTGAACATTACTCTTTGTGAGGCGTAGGCCTGGGGACCCTTGGAGTGATGTTACTTTGGATTCAAGTCCATGTCTCCCCAAGACACACAGACTCTGGGATCCATGTTAAGGCCTTATATGCCACATTTCCAGCAAGGACTGCTCCACACTGTGGAACTCATCGCAGCAATGTCATTGCATGTCATCAGCAAGCCACCATGTCTAAAGGTTGTCTGCTATAATGTGTTTATTGCAAGTAGGTCTAGTGTGCCTCTTAAGGTTCTTTCACCCATTGTTATTTGTGCTAATTAACTCAGCTATTGTCTACTAGTACACTACCCTTGTGGGCTGTGTTTGTACTTGTAATAATGTGTCCTTTGTATTCACTAGTCTAGGCACCTAGGCTGGTTTAAATGACTAGTTATTTATGTTTCTGGTTACAGCTGTATTGTTAGGGTAATATGACCAGGAGGGGGGATGTATATGTGTATATATTTTGTGTGAGATTTCAAATAAAGCAGTTCTTATTCTGGTTTACTCTAAAACTGGTGTTGCCTAGTTCTTGGAATAACTATAGCCATATTCACTGATCTTGTGTTCCAGAGCTTGGGAAGCAGCTTCTTGGTGGAGATACCCAGTCAGGGTGTCCGGAGTCCATTACACTCCTCACCTGGTTGCCGCCACACACGCTTGACACCATCTGAACCAATTATCTTGGTCTCATCAGACCACAGGACATGGTTCCACTAATACATGTCCTTAGTCTGCTTGTCTTCAGCAATCTGTTTGCATGCTTTCTTGTGCATCATCTTTAGAAGAGGCTTCCTTCTGGGATGACCGCCATGCAGACCAATATGATGCAGTGTGGGGCATATGGTCTGAGCACTGATAGGCTGAACCCCCACCCCTTCAATCTCTGCAGCAATGCTGGCAGCACTCATACATCTATTTCCCAAAGACAACCTTTGGATATGACGCTGAGCATGTGCACTCAACTCCTTTGGTTGACCATGGCAAGGCCTGTTCTGAGTGGAACCTGTCCTGTTAAACTGCTGTATAGTCTTGGTCACCCTGCTGCAGCTCAGTTTTAGGGTCTTGGCAATCTTCTTAAAGCCTAGGCCATCTTTATGTAGAGCAACAATAATTTTTCTCCGTTCCGCAGAGAGTTCTTTGCCATGGGATGCCATGTTGAACTTCCAGTGACCAGTATGAGAGAGTGAGGGCTATCATAACACCACAACAACAGACACATATAATATGAAATGTTGGGGAAACATACACTTTTAAACAGCGAAAAGGATAAAAAGCTGAAATTGTAATCAACATCTTTCTCAGCTATGTCAATGTCTAAAAGATATTTAAATAAATATAATACACATATCTGTAAATAGTGTTGATTATATTTAAAAGCACTATAATTAAAAAAAAAAATCATCTCAATGTTTGCTTTTAAATACCATTAAGTGCTTCATTATTATTTAAAACATTGCTAAATGATGCCTAACAAAAAATTTAAAACACAAGTAAATACTTATGTTTCCTGGAATCTCCATAAAACTGACCAGACAACCACAATGTGGAAATGTACAAAAATACAAAGTGGTCAGGATCTTTGCAAGAGAAAAGGAAAGTGAAATACATAATTAGCGAGAACCACCGTGTATCAGGTTTCTATATTAAAGAAGTGCAATTTAGCAAAATGAATGTGGTCAAAAATACTGGCTGGCACAACAAATACTGTACTTGTTTGAGATCCGCCCTAGGGTTACCTGGAGGTCAAATCAATTAACATAAAGAATGTGTATAACTTGTTGAAGCAAAATCATTGGAGTCAAGGTCATGCACAATTAAAGTGATATTTGAAGTGGGATTACATTAGAACATTGCAAAGCTATGTTTTTTTTTTTTTTTTTTTTACTTTTGGAGCCTGCTTTTGCTTCAAGAAGAAATACAAAGAATTAACCTGAACTGGCAAGTTTGACACTTGGTTCCGCTGCAGTTCTATCTAGAGCACAAAATATATCCTATAAGAGCAAAGAGGAATTATTGGTGTGTCTTAAAACATCCATAGAATTTTGTCTTCATCCTTTCCACCACATTAAACACCAATGAATTATTTAGTTTTATTTCCATTTAAAGCTAGCTAATTTTATACATTTTCAATTACTATACATTAATTTAATCTGTGTAACACATTATTAAATGTAGAAATTAATAGTTAATAGCGTAATTTAATTGGCCTTATTAACTGGATTGGTTGAAGTGTGCGTGCAGCTTGTTGAATATTAATGCGGTTTTAAGTAAAAAGTTTTTGTTCTTGGGTGTTTAGTTAAGATGGTGCCATTATTTGAAATATATGAATGTTACGTGTATACTGTATATTCATTATTATTATTATTATTATACATGATTTACAGTATATAGCACCTACAGTTTGCGCAGCGCTTGTATAATAGTCATGTGAAAACAAATTAATATTGTTTATTAAAACTATCACTTTAAACTAAAACTGTCAACATAGCACATGGACAAAAGGGCAAATTATATTAGTTTATTTTCTAGCATTATTGTTCTCTGTTTATTGAATAGACATAGACATTAGATGAAGGTTGGATGTGTGGACATAATCCAGCTTTTTAAATGATCATCCCATCACCATGATTCTTGGGTCACCCACCTATGCATGTTAGAGTTTTTGGAGGAGGGCGGGAGGACAGCAACTTGTCATTCATTGTGGCAACATTATCTCTGAGGAACAAAAAAATGCAGTCAATCTAATATCTGCTACTTTTAAATTCTAAGAGAATCCTAAAGTGTTACTAAACCTACAACAGTAAAATCAGTCTGTATATGCAGTAAAGCATGCTTGTTATACTCACTGTGTAACCTAAGGGGGTTAATCCTTTGCATTGTGTATAAAGGCTGTGTGATCCTGTCTCTCCGATCCTCCTCTTCTTTCACTGACTCCAATCCATCTCCTGATAGAACAGAGCATTATGGGACAAGCTGCACATGCTCAGTTTGGTGTGTATTGCTAGAGAGTTTTTTCTTTTCTTTATCGTACATCATGGGACACAGAGCCATAGTTATTAACTATATGGGTACATAGGCACCTTCAGGTGATGGACACTGGCACACCCAAGACAGGAAGTTCACTCCCTATAGGACCCCTCGTCCTACCAGGAATACCTCAGTTTTTTCGCCAGTGTCTAAGATGTTGGTCACGAGTGAAGATGTGCTCCGAAGAGCTCAGCTAGAGGGATCCCTATTAGACCGGATCCATCCAAAGTGCCACTGAGGCCAAGGTGGATGGTACCTGGGCCTTGGATAAGAAGCCTATAACGCCTCTCCTTGGAGGGCTGAACCCCAGGACTCAGTGCTTTGGTCATGCTCACATTACCTAAAGTTTTTCCTGGCGGGGTGCTATTATTCCACTGCATAGCTTGGTGTCATCTGCAAAGACAGAAATGTTACTTTTGATCCCAGACCCAATATCATTTATAAAGATATTAAAAAGTAAGGGTCCCCAGCACTGAACCTTGGGGTACACCACTGATAACCTTAGCCCATTCAGAGTAAGAATCATTAACCACGACTCTCTAAATTCTGTCTTTTAGCCAGTTTTCTATCCATTTACAAACCGATATTTCCAAACCTGTAGACCTTACCTTACACATGAGCCGTGTGTGGGGAACTGTATCGAACGCTTTTGCAAAATCCAAGTATACCACAGCCACGCCTCTGTCCAAGGTTTTACTTACCACCTCATAAAAAGAAATGAGGTTTGTCTGACAACTTCTGTCTTTCATGAACCCATGCTGTCTGTTGCTTAAATTTTTTTTTTTTTCCTATATATATATATATATCATACAATCCCATATACCCCATTCTATCCAGTTGATCCAGAGGAAGGCAAAAAAAACCCCGCAGAGCATTCTCCAATTTGCTAAAGCAGGGGAAAAAAATTCCTTCCTGATCCCCCGAGAGGCAATCAGGTCCCCGGTGAAAAGGGACCCGGTCCTTGAAGGTTTACTAAACGCAGCCCGCCGTGATGGGTGAAGATTGGATCTGTCTGATATCAGCAGAAATCCTGTGGCAAGGATAAGGTAAGGGAAGAAGCCTAGGAACTGTAAAAAGTCCACCTATGATTTTTCTTCCATGGGAAAAATGTTGTCATGCCTTAAATCTCAACTAGAGGGAGTAAATGCACATACCTTAGTAAGTTGTCTCTCACTTCAGCTCAGTGTCACAGCTTGTGTGTGGGCTCAGCTGCAGCTTGTCTCAGTGGGGATTCCTCATGTAGGTAAGAGATTTGCCATACCGCACTTCTCCCCCCTAGTGGGAATAAAAGGATTGGGAAAATTCAACAATGCTTGTGCTCCCCCTGCAACCCCCTCCCCTCCTGCGGGGGGTGCTACAGCTCCCTTTTTCTCTGAAGTTTTCCCTGCTCTGCTCGCCATTATGCCCTGCCTCTCCTCCCCTCCCCTCCCCTCTTGTTGGGTCTGCCAAGTGACAGACCCGAATGCCACCAGAGGGAACTGAGTTTTTGAAAAAGAGGGGGGAGACGGACAGAGGGGGCGGGGCCTGGGTGCGGCGCCTTGTGCGGGATGTAGCAGGGAGGAAGCTGAGTACAAAGAACAGACTCTCCTCAGCCTGTCACAGAGGACACAGGAGTGGTGGGGCACGTAAGGGCTGCATACAGGCATTCCCAATAGAGGAAAGACATTTTTTCCCAGCGCTAGGCTGAACTTTTATTAGTGACATTTCTTTGCTAAACTATTGTTCAGAAAGTAGTGCATTTAAATAGTGCCTCTGCTTTTGTGCTTTGGACCATGCCTCCCAAAAAGGCCGGTAAAAACACCTCAAAAAGGGTACCAAATCTCCAGTCGTGCCTCCACACTGTCATCTTCTCCTGAAATACCAGAAGTGGCTAGCCAGGATGAGTCATTGGAACCAGTTGCTGTTGCAGCTGCTTCGCACATCTCAGCCCCTGTATACGTGACTGAAGATGCCTTTTCCTCTGCCCTGTTGGGGTTAGAGGAAAGACTAGTGGCTTTAATCGCATCCTCCATCCAAAGGGATAGGAAGCGTGGTATATCCCCCTCCCCACCTCAGACCCTTTACCAAGGGAACAGTGGGTATAGGATGAGTTGTTAACCAGGTGATCAGGCGATCAGGAGGAAAGACAATCCAATGACTTCTCTTTGGAGGAAACAACGGTGGATGAATCCTTTTCAGCCTCGCAATCTGAGAAATTGCTGGTACAATCTCTTACAGGAATGGTTCGTTCTGCTTTCAAGCTGCTCCTAACTGAGTCAGCTGAAAGTTCAGTTTCTTCTTTGGGTTCCTTAAAACCTTGGCATACTTTGCATGCGTTTCCTGTCCATGCATTACTAGAACAGCTTATTTATGCTAAATCATCCGGATAAGCATTTTCTCCCTCCAAAGAGATTCGCAGTACTCCCATGGAGGAGAAATTCACCAAAAGATGGAATGTTCCAGCAGTTGACGCTGCTATATGAATAAAAGTGTAACTTGTCCAGTAGACAATGCTCAAATGCTTAAGGATCCAACAGATAAAAGGTTGGAATTCCTGTTAAAATCCTCTTTTTCTTTTTGCAGGTGCAGTTACTCAGCCTGCAGTCGCTGCAATAGGCATCTGTCAATCCCTAAAGGACCAGTTTAGACAGGCCCTATAGAGGTTCCTGTACAACAAGCCTGGGATTTGGCCTGTACTGCCATTATGTTTTTCTATAGACGCCATTTAAGATTCTAATCACAGGGCATCTCACCTAGGATCCTGTGGTTGAAAAATTGGTCAGCCGAAGCACCATGCAAAAGGCTCCTGACTGGTTTTCCTTTAAATTTCCTTTTCATGGGGATCAGCTATTTGGGGATGATTTTGACAAATACATCCAAAAGATTTTAAGTGGGAAAAGTACTCTTTTGCCAGTCAAAAGAAGGAATAAACGCCTTAATTTAATTGGGCTCTTTCTCCAGTGCCAGGGGCATCTGCCTCTAGGCATTCACAACGGCCTCTACCGTCAGAGTCTAGAGGAAAGCCTCAGGGTCAGGCCCAGGCACAAAAGAAGTCCTGGGGTGGAAACCTGCAAAGCAGTATCCTGTCTGCTTGGAACAAAATGGTTCAAGCTCTAGATTTGCCAATGCGGCTGTCCCCAAGGGTGTCCCAGAGCCTCAGTTGGTGGTTGGTAACCCGGAATCTGCTGAACGGAAAATCCTTCAGACCAGTATTCTGGAAGGTGGTAACGACAGATGCCAGCCTTTCAGGTTGGGGAGCAGTACTAGAAAAGACGACTGTCCAGGGACAGTGGTCAAGAACCGAAAGAACTTTGCCCATCAACATCCTAGAGATTTGGGCAGTGTGTCTGGCTCTGAAGGCCTGGACATTCAGGTTACGGGGTTGTCCTGCCA